>JABAKA010000027.1:0-69403 GCA_018857285.1 Termitomyces sp. Mi166#008
AATCAAGCTACTAATGCATGATGACTCTAGATTTCTAGATTAATCTTGTACAGTACTCTTGGCAGTCCGAATGGACCAAATTGTATATATATTACTTGAATGGCATTGACACCATTTTATTATCCATTTTATGTGTGTGCACCATTGCACCTGTATCCTGATCAATGTGTGCTTCAAGACATCAAGTTAACACATTGAGATCATTGGCCTGCCGGCCACTTTTGTACTCAGAGTGAGGTGTACCCCATACCTCATTTCTGTTCTATATGTTAGACCAATTCATCAGTCTTAAAGGAGGGTATGTAACCGGATCGTTACATTATAACAACCTATTAGGTATTCATCACACAGGGTGACGTTATGTACATCCCATATTGTATTACATAAGATAACTTCTTGTATTCACAATGTATCTAGTCAATACCAATATTGCAGTCTGATTCAGCTACTGCATGATATATGCAAGATAGTTCTCTCTGTAGCCACTGGCTACAACAACACCACAAGGTGTTTCACAGCATCAGAAATCCTGAAATTTTTTGGGGAGCAAGTTCAGCCTCTAACCCCTGAACTAGAGAAGATAGCATGTCATCCACTGGCAAAATACCCAGAACGATATGATACATTCGATCACTGGCAGGATCTAGACCCCGAATTCATCAAAAAATGAGTCAAATTTCGCAAACCCCCTTGTTCCTTGCCATGTCTAAACTTTGCGGACACTCTGTGAACGCCCTTGTGGCTGGCGTCTCGTTCACTGGATTCATTTGCGACGATTTATTGTCCATTGGGCTCCCTTCTGTTAGGAGCGGTCAGAAACCTGGATTCAAGGCTGATTCGGCTGAAGATGAACAAGACAACTTTTGGACGTGTAACTCCGTACTTTCGACTTAATAAAGAACTCTGCTCACTTTGTCCTCACGCTTCACGTTCTCATTTGAGGCACTTTGGTATTCCCATTTCCAAGTCTGTTGACAGCATAATAGTGGGTTAGTGAGTGACTTTCCGTAAGGAATTAAAACAGATTTGAAAATTGTACTCCAGATGGGGTTTGCCAACGACTGTTGCCGATGCTCAAAGCGAGTTGAGATCTAATTGTAGCAGTAACCATCTGGTAAAGGGTAGGGGTCCCCAGGTTCAGACGCCTGCCAGGCCCCATCGGTCTTAAGCCTTTTGTAGTTGTTCATCCGATCAATCAATCGTTCAAGCGCTCGTTTGACTGGGAGGTCATTAATTTCTGATCAACCTCCACGTGGTCCACCAGGGTCCACCATGGCCGGTGACTTTTGCAGCCGATACCAAGGAAACACAGACTTTGAAATCTAGAGCTTCTAAATCCCTTCGAGACCTTGCGGAAAGTCACCCAGCGATATGTCGGAAGTTTGCAAAAATTGCAGTGTTCTTGTAAAGGCCTGCCATAATTACATGACTTGCTTCTGTGGCGTGCCCCAGTACGAAATGGATCGATACAGTAAGGTGTCGTTTTGTAGAAAATCGCTCGATCTTACGACGCAAGCTACATCATTCCTTTCTGGAAGCGACATCGAACGAGTCTACGTTTCTTTGGGTTCCGGACATCATGCCCAAAGCACCGTATCTCCTGCTTGGAACGAGAAAAGTTGGGGAGCAATAGGTGTAACTTTTTCGCTCCTCACACAGGACTACGAAATGGAATTCGAAAAATATTGCACCCAGCACTGGACGGGAATCATCCAGAGTGGAGAGGACAGAATTGGCCGACATTCGTTCCAGTCACTTTCAATGTCCACGTCGAGATTCGGCTCATTCTTCATCTAGCCGGCACTCCCCTCGATCCACCTGATCTTCCTTTTGGAAAACTCCTCTTTTACGAGTGGACTACGAAGCTGAGCTATGGATATGCGGCCTGGCTGCCACTGATGCCTCTGATTGTATACTCCGAGTCATCAACTTCGTCTGTAGATCGACCTACCTTTCTCGAAAGCTACTAGGTATTTCTCCCTACTAGGTATATCTCCCCAGGTCAAGGCTAACTTCGACACGGACGTGCGTCTGGGTTGCCAGCGAGGAAAGGGCAGAACCCCAAAAACATACTGATAACTAGTGTATTTATCATGGTCCCCTAACTCACCCTCTGATGGTGCTGCCCTCCGTGTCTATATGATTTGGGCCGTTACAGAGTTTCTGATATTAATAGGATGGTATCCTGATGTACACATCCGTGGCGCCAATTTCATCTACCCTGCAGTCCCCTTTGAAACCTCCTAATTATTGGCTCCATACCACCTTCATCAACATCAAAACCCAGGCTCAGAGCGTACGTGTTATCAAACTTCGATGGCCACGAAGAGACCACACGGCGATTAACGGGATCATCCTTAAACTTAATAAGCGCCAGCGCTTCCTTCCCTGCCACTTTCTCGAGAGCCAAAATTTCATCTCGTACAGTGGCAGTGAAACCGGGAAGGCAGACAACACGTGTATGTGGCGGGAACTGCTCCGCGGGAATGTGTTTCGCGTGTACGAGATTGGAGATGGTAATTCGGGGGCTCGCAAGCCAGAGAGGAAGGTCGAGTGCAGGTGAATCGAGAGAATCGCCAATTGGGCACGTAGCTTCGAGGCCCTGAAGTGGCTCCCGAATAATCCCTGTCGTAGAACACCAACTGAGCAGATATTGATTATAAAAGGAACACTTCGTACCAGAGATGAAGGAGGAAGTGGCGAGGGAGGGCGGCCCAGGCCGGACGACAATGGTAGGAAGACGAAGGATACGGCCATCGATGAAGCCACGGCGTGTATATTCGTTGATGAACAGCTCTGAAGTGAGCTTTCCCAAGCCATATGCACTTTCTGGCGTGGTGAGTGTGGAAAGAGTTATCACGTCAGGCTGATGATGACACGATTAAACACAAGTTGAACGAGCGAGCAAAGGAAGAGCAGCGCACAAGAGGACCACCATAGACCGCCAACGATGACGTGAAAACGAATTTGATGAGCCGACCCCTCGGATGCTGTTTCCGCCGTATATTGTCCAGGAGTAGACGCACAGAGTCAATATTGACCTAAAGGATATGTAAATGAGCGATTCCATCGTTCAAATAGAATAGTTTACACCTTCAAACCGAGGTCAAAGTTATCCTCTGACCCACGGGACATGATTCCGTGGAGGCAATACACAGTATCAGGAACTCCAAAGCGAGTATTGAAAAGTGTCTCTACTTGTAGCTCATCTGTGAGATCAGTCTTGATGACGACACTCTCTACATCTGCGGGTGCCGTAGGTTCAACGATATCGGCAAGTATCAACTGTACATTGGGAGTCCTGACATCATCTTTGAGTGTACGAGCCAGCTATTGATCTTTGAGTATGTAGCGATGTAGACCTAACATAATAAAACACATACAAGACCGCCAAGCCAACCAGCAGCACCTGTGATGAGAACAACATTGGACATCGCTGGCCAAGGTAAGCACAAAGGCCGAACGAGCCATGAGACGATAAGGATCATGTGCACAAATTATGACGTAGTCATATCTTTCGCACGCAGCACTTCTTTGAATCACTTCGAGCCTAAGAGTATAACGAAGTATGTCGGACCGGGCAAACATCGATCTAATTTGGCTTCCACATAAGCACTGATCAAACGTCGGCTTTTCCGGCTGACCCAAACAGGTCAAAAAATCGCTCGCACACGCTTGCGAAAGCTTCCGTTGCCGCCTCTTGTGCTTCAGGGAACGACTTCGTGGAAAGAGACTCTTCTAAAGTTTTCGCATAGGGATCACGAGCCCAACTATTCACATTGATCTTCCATTGTACCATGAGTATCACGTTCTATTAGAAAACTCGGAGAATCTACGCACTTTACTCACGCCGTTCCGAATGCATCGTGCAAACACCTCATCGGGAAGTCCGTCAGTGCCATGTAAGCAAAGAGGAATCCGGCCCTGGAACTCCTTTTGCAACGCTACTAGACTGTATAGATTACCATTAACATACAGTCGAGGAAAGCAGCTTGGACTCACATGTGTTGTCGGAAGTTTGGAGGGTTCAAGTACGTCCCATGGAGGTTACCAATACTGGGTGCCAGAATGGCTGCGCCGGTCCTATAGAGGTCTAAGTTATCAGACACACGGAACTCGGATGCCAAGTTTATCATCGACATGCACTTACCCTTTCATGAATACCTCAGCTTTTTCAGGGTTAGTAAGCTTGGTGTCGGAAATCACACGGAGACCAGCTTCGCCCCCTTCGAGCCGGCCAAGTTCAACCTCGACGGGTATACCTAATTTGCGAGCGCGCTCGACATATGGGCGGGCAAGGTTGATGTTCTCTTCATCAGTCTGTGAAGTGATGTGAGAGAGAATCGATGTTACATGTACGAAACGTACGTCAGCATGACTCGCATCAACCATAATACTATCAAAAGCAATTCCTTGTTCCGCAAGGCTGAGCGCGAGCTCAATATGCTCGGGGTCGGTGGCATGATCGAGATGAACAGCAATCGGGACAGATGCTTGGTGAGCACTGTATGAAAGGTGAGCTGGTGAGGTAAATTACAAAGGAGGAATCAAACCCACGTACAGATCGAGACAAAACCTGAGGAAGGGTCCTTTTCCATAGGCAAGGGTGACAGGAAAGAGCATGAGGATGGCGGGGCTTCTGCATCGCTCGGCAGCACGCACAAGCGCAAATGCCATTCCGGCATCGTAGCTGTTTTCGATATCGTTAGTACCTGTAACAACAGCGGGGTCCGGGGAATGCAATACCAGACTTGAGCGAGAACGCCATAGCCTTCACGTTCGGCGTTTGACAAGATGCCGAGGGTACGATTTCCAGAAAAATTCGACGAGACCATGATCGATAAACCACGAAGATTGAGCGCTATAGCTTCGGGAGATGTATGAGCATCGCAAATTGATCGCAAGTACAAAAAAATTCGCAAGCTACGTCATCGCTTCGCACGATTTCGGGACTTGACACAGCGCCCTCACAGCAACCACGAGCAAGCAGGATAGACTTGGATGGACGTTTCATTAAGTACTTACTGGGCGTTTTCCAACAGCAAGTATGCCATCAAAACATGCGGTATTACCAAATCTGGCTGATCGTCGGCAGCGGAGATGCCGGCCTGAGATCCGAGCCGAAAGACAGCGGCCCGCGGCCGAGTATTTTCATTCGTCCTTGGCGGTTAGCGACTTTCATAGTGGTAAAACTATAAAAACAAGTTTGAGGTGAACATCACTTTCGATCATCCTACTTCACATGAAAATTTACTTTCTGGCCACCAAATATTTTCCATCAAGGCCTTGTCACGGTTGGCCAATATTCAACCAGAAATCTTTGCACTTATTCGTTTGCGGCACAGGAATTAACAGTACATATACAATATATCATGTAAGCGCGCTATCTTTGCTCTCATGCTCTTTCTCCGAGAATAGTTACTTCGCATACGCTTTATGATTATCAAGTTTGGATTGGGTTTCGTTTCTGGAAAGGCATATGTGCAGAGATTTCCTATCCTTTCCTGTCCACGTCTCGCGACATGAACTCGAGCATAAAATATTACGCCACTCACGTACCGAAGTTCATACAACTGTACCGTGTTGCGCTGCGTCTGAAGGATTGTTTCTCCGGGATGGGGACATCATAACGAACTGGTCTCAAAGCTTAATATTCTGTATACGCAGTTGAAGTTTATCCGGGGTATTAAGCAAGCAAGCTGGAGCCTCCAACTCTTGCGTCCTCGACCATTGGTGTTGCGGCCGAGTCATCTGTGCCTCGCGTGACGCACATCCAACCCCTGAAATATTGCGAAATTTGAAAGGTTGATCCGGGAGACCATATGTCTTCCGTAAGTCTGATCTAAATCTAGGTTGCGCACAACCTAAATGGGTTTAGACTGAGTGTGTCCATCTCTCGGCGTTTGTACTCTTTAATTCTATGTAGCGAAGCAAGATAATGGCCGATAATCCCATTTGTGTCCATACCACTCTTCCTACACAACCACCATCATGTCCGACTCCTCTACGGCGTCTGCTTCGCCTCCCACCGAATCAAGGCGTCCCTCATCCCCTGCACCTGCCAACGAGAAGCGGGTCTCGCTCGCCTGCTTACGCTGTCGCACAAAACGCGCAAGATGCTCGGGAGACAAGCCCGTCTGTAGGGCATGCGAGAAGGCGAAAGAGGAATGTATCTGGCCAAGTGGACGTCGCAGGAAGAGGACACGAAAAGAGATGGAAGAAGAGGAACGCCGCGAACGGCTCGCTTCATCTGCAGCAGACAGCCTGGGATACCGAGGCAGGCGCACACCAGTGCATCCAACGGGATGGGTAAGTTGCCTATCTTATAATAATCTTTTCACCTAAACTAGCGTCAGACTGAACAGGTGCCCGTGGAGCCGTACCCAGAACCAATGTCCTGGGAGTATCCGACGCCTCCTTGGCCACACGCGGCAACTGCGCCCACAAGTCACCCCGTGGCCGCGCCTTCATCGACCAATGTAGTTCCTCCCCCTGCGTTCACGGATGTCCACGACAGGGAGTACTCCCGACAACGTCCAATGTCTTACTCTGAAAGCGATCAACCAACTCAAGATGACCAGTATTATCATCGATATGTGAGGCCCGGCGTGTTTATCTCTTCAAGATGCTCATGACCTTGACCAGCAGCCTGGGAGCTCCGCACCGGCACCTGCACCGTACGTGTCCCCTTCTACCGAGCACGCATGTCTGCTCATAGATTTTTTCTAGACCAAGCTTGAATCATCTGTCACTGAAACTACCAGGCCCTCACACTAGCCTCCCTGTGAATACATCCCTACCCCGTCTTAATTCGAACCATAGCCCGCCTTCTCCAGCCCGTGAGCTTGAAGACATGTTCGACGAGATTGGCCTTCCGTACCCTCATTTATACATCCCGTTACTGGATACTTTCTTCCAAACCATGAGTCGTCATTTTCCTAGTATCAACCGAAAACGGATAGAGGAACGTCTCAAAAACGGCACGATGTCCGCTTTTTTCCTCAACTGTGCGTTCAGGTTTTCTGTCCTATGATTATGAGTTTGATGAGAGGTGTGCACACCTAGGTATCTGCGCACTAGCTGCTAGGCACGTATCATGATAGCCCTTTGTAATGTATCACTGATTATCTCTGTACAGATTTCTTCCATCGGCTAGAGATGACCCAGCCAGAGTACGCCTCTGTATTCCACCGACATCCTTCATCGTCAGTTTTAACTGGTGCTTTCCTTAGGCTTGCGCCCCTTACATCGCGAAAGCACAAGAAATGATTATCGTTCTGATACACTTGCCTACGACAGATGTTGTGACGGGACTACTTCTATTAGCATGGGCAACTTACGGCCAAGTAAGCTTTGACTTTCTGTATTATACTTTTGTCGTCTGAACGTGCGTCAGAACTCTGAAAGTGGATTATGGGTATGTCATTCCGGAGCGACCATATGGACTGACAACTAAAAGCAACATACCTCCAAATAGCAATACTCCGGGTAGGTAGCATAACTCCGTAACTTTTTGATTCACATGACTGATAAAGACACTCAGAATGGCAATCCGAATGGCAATGGACCTTGGACTTCACGAGGTAACGAACGTTTGTCTCAATAACTTGAACCGACGCCTTAACGACGATCATCTCCATCAGGTGTTCGAGCCGTACCTATCCAAAGCTCATGTCACGAGGGCGCGTTTACTCTTTTGGAGTCTCTTCGTCACCGTGAGTTTCCCCATCTTTTCGCGTCAGTTGCGTGAACGGATTTTCCCTGTGCCTCTGTAGGATCGGATCCTAGCGTTCACGACAGGCAGGCCGCCTACCATCCCTGAGGAAATCATAGAAATACCTCTTCCTACGGATGAGGACTTCGTTCCAGATCCGGCTCGGGCAGACGTCGGGGATGTTGAAGAGCCCCCACAGCCTACTCCCTTTGTACACATGGTGCGCTTGATGGTCTTGTGCGGCCGGATCACGACTGTGCTCGCTGGTTGTCGTGGGGAGACGCGTACGCTTCTGCCGCATGTGGTGAAGGGGTATCCTGAGAAGTTGAAAGAGCTGCAAGCGGAGCTGGTGCAGTTCTATGCGGAACTGTTGGATGCGATGAAATGGAGTGTTGATGCGTTCAAGCACCAGGAGGCACGTGGCCATGGGGTAGGTACCGGGTACTTTTTAGCTTAGTTTTTGGTACTAATACTAAAGTGTAACAGGACTCCTTTTTGACGTTACATTTGTGGGCGAATGCAGTCCTGGCGGTTTCTTTCCATCCAGAACTCCAAGAGCGGCCGGAAGGAAATTTCTCACCTGTAACACAGAATGTAGAACGCTCGACGAAGTTATCGCTTTCGAGCTCCCGGATCATTGCAGAGTGTTTGGTTTTCGCTGATTTGTTTGCCTCCCATTCATATGTGCGTAATACTACCTTTTTCCCCTGACACATGGTGACTCACTAGCAGACAAACGTACAGCTCACCAGCCCGTTTGCGGTTCAACCAATATACGTCGCCAGTCTGGCCTTCATTTACGACATGAAGTCCTCGTCAACGGGTGTCAACATTTCCGCCGAAAATAAACCAAACCAGACGGTCGATACCCTACTCAGCACCCTTGCACGACAGAACCTCGCAGTGCTCACCAAAGCCCTCCACCGTATGGAGCACTATTGGATCGGCATCTCGAGCGTATCTGATATCCTGGAGCAACATGCGGCTGGTGAGTCCTGTTCGTTCGTGCTATACTACCTGAGCTCACGAAGTGCTGGTATCTGTTTTACAGGCTTGGGCTTCCAGCGCATTGATGCGTCTCGGAAAGCTCGTCTACCAGATCTTGCGCTGCCGGATAATCCTCCTATCTTTACCAGTACGTAGACTATTCTTAAACAACGTCAAATTTCATGTCAACTTAAAGAATGTATATCTGTAGATGTGACGTATACGCAGCGCCCGCCTCCCATGGTAGCATCTCAAGCTCCTTCGACGCTGCCTTCTTCAATGATTCTAGATTCTGGAGATACCAGTGCGTAATAATGATGGCTATCGTTTGGATAGACTTAATTGTGTACCAAGACAGTTCCCCTCATGCTGTGAATACCCTCTCCCTGAACCAATTGACTGGCGAATATATCGATAGAGGATTCTATGCACACTCTTCCGGTTCCTTGCATCTAGACGACGTGCACCTTATAACCGATTACAGCGACACCAATTCGGATGGAACAACTACCTGCCCCAACCACTAAGGACCAGGATGTGATGAAATTTATGGCTTACTTATGACCTGTACAACTAACTCATTCTATCTATATCTACCCTTTTGATCGTTTCGCTACTTATTGGCCACACCACCTAGAGAAGCGGAAATACATGTATGTTACCCAGCACGCCGGTCGTTCGACACATGCCCTATGTGGTCCTGCTAATAGTAAAATTGTATCCAATATTGAAACCCTTGAAGTGTATTATATTCCTTTGATCCGTCCATAGAGACCTTCCGTAATATAAAAAGGTGGTTAGCGTTAGAATCATGCGTTCGGGTATAATAAGATCTAAAAGAGGCAGTTAGGGGCTACCGTACTGCTGCTCTGAGGAAGCTGAGGAGGCTTCACAGTCAATGCTTAGTGGTCGCCTGCTTTGCTCGAAGATTTCTGCCCAGGATCTGCTTCACACCCAGGCCTGCTCTGCTCGTCTGACTGAGCTCCCAAAAGGCCGTCGAGTAGCCCTTGCTCAAGATCACGCTCTGGAACCCCACTGAGCCTGACGTTCCTCTTGTTCATTGCCTTCTGAGCGCGTCGTTTCGTCATCTGAACGAATCAAGTGGTTCAGCGGATTTGAGGATGTGAAAAAGAAAGGAAGACTTACAGCGACGTAGAGTGCGGAGGTAATGATGATGAATGTTCCAGTTACTGAGAGGAAGTAGGATTCAACATCAAAAAACATCCTTTCCAGAATGCTGGCAAAGACAATCTTCAAATTTCATTCAATTGAGTCAGCATATCCGAACATATATGCACATGAATGGGTACCTGAGTATATATCGCAATACTCCCTCGTCCTGCGGTCTCCCGCTGAAGTCCCATTGTAAGTAGAGTCTGATGCATGATTACTGAGTACTTGAGAAAGCAGAGCTGGAAGAAGACTGACTTGGGCAACGAAGCCAAATACACCAATCATGATGAGCATACCGACCCATTCAATTTTTGTTGGAATGACTATGGGTGTCTTTTGGATGGACATGCTGAGAACAACGAACTTGAACAACAATCAGAAACTTTGTTAGGACTGTGAACAAACCCAATGACGGCGGCGATGACACTTTGAGACGAAAAGGACAGCATCGCGTGCATGGGATGTGCACGCTTTCCCATTGCCGTGATGGAAACATCTATGGGCAAGTGAGTGATGAAGGATTTTGGTTTCAAAGAATGACGTACAAGCGCCAGTTGCCCCAAGGACACCGAGCATTGCAACACTAGAACACGACGCGTCGTTCATGAAAGATGGACTAAAGGGCAAAGATTGTCCACATACCCAACTGCGATGAGCCTCTGTTCTGACGTTACTTTTCCCAAATCTCTTGAAGAAGAGATATCGTATTCATTAATGATAAAATGAGATGGACTGGCTTCTTTGAATAAGAATGTGGGACGAGCGATTAATACGACGCCGACGAGACTGCAGACTGGAAAACGGTCAGTAAACACAGATTCCACAAACGCAAAGTCGGTACGCACGACTTGCTAGAGCTTGCCCAATCGTGTATTTTTCCTTGAGAAACATTGCCCCTGCAATTCCCGTACATAGCGGCACCAAGAAGGTGAGGACGGTTGCGTCCGAAAGGGACAAGAATTGAAGCGAATAATAAATGCCAAAAAGTCCGAAGAACCTATAAAAAGTTCTTTTCGTAAATGTTGCCTGGGCTCACTGATAGGACGCACCCTGAAAAGCCCCGGAAGACAAGTAGCAAACGTATGCCTTTTGGGCCGAACCACAGGTCAGGTACTTTTGTGATGAGCCTGTCCAAAGATCAAAACGATGAACGTATAAACTAAACTTGAAGATTGATGACATACATGTATACGAGTGAGAAGATGTAGGTTATGAACTGTAAGGACAATTGAGTCTCCAAAGAACATGACTGGTGGAGAGTATACCATTCGAACAGCAATCAGCTACAGAAGGGTCATCATGTGCGAACCACTTAGACTGACACGAACATACGCACCTCTAACGTCGGCACGGGAGGGTCAATGCTATTTAGAATCTTCACGGCCACGTTCATCATTGAGAAAAACGCTTGAGATCCTAGGATAAGGAGTAATCCTGCATTCGCGTTGAAAGTCGCGGCCATGGCGAAGTAATGGGCCTGCCACCATGCAGGTTCCTGCTCCTCAAATTCCTCTGGAGGTGTGGGTGGTTCGGATGTAATGACTGCTTGTGAACTTCCAGCAGCGGTTTCCGACTGTGATGTCTGAAAGTCTGAAACTTCGGTACTAGGTACTGCTACAGATACAAAGCGAGGCGACATGGCGTTTTCTGGTACAAGAGCCCCTAGCTTGCACAGCGGACACAGGAACAGTGTCCGGGGGAGGGTGAAAGAGGAGGTTGTGAGATAGAGAAGTAGAGCGATCGACCTACATGGACCGACGACATTGTTATCAGTTAAAGGAGTGATGAATATCAGCGGATAAAGTGTAAGAAAAATTGCCCGGTCCGACGCCGGCGGCCTAAGTTCAAAGCGCCTGCTTACTCTTTGCCACGGATCTGTCTCTGAAGCGAGTCACACTTTGGGACTACCGTAGCCAAAAATACAGCCTTAAAAGCATTTTAGTCACTAAAGTATCAAGCTCGCAAACCTCGCTGGCATGTTGGAACGAAAAATTGGCTTGTCTTTGATACTTCAAAGACGGAAAAGGTAATTCGACGATCGGATAGCCTATTCCACCTGTATCTGTATCTATTCGAAGGCAATGGATATAGCTGAACATCTTCCTCTGTCGAGTGATCCGTTCTATTGCTCACAAATCTTAGAGTATCTCTCCATATTCATTATTGTGCCGGAAAGAAATCATCTTTGAAATCGAATCTGGTGGTTGACGTCCATTCAAGCTGAAAATGTCATCAATAACGAAAATAGACCAATAAAAATGGCACTCACTGCATCCTCATGGTTCTTTTGACGCACTCTTGGACTATCAACAACAACATATCGGCGGTAATTTTTCATGAAAACGGGCTGTGTTCTCATGCATCTGAGGTCCTTGGAAATCTCGTCAAGAATCGCTGATGTCCAACCTGTTGGAAGGGATCCCAGGTATTTGTCGTTGAACGCGTCAAGGCATGCTTGAAACGCTGCACGAGAGTTACCCGGTCGATGTGTCCAGTACTTTCTAAGCCATTCTTGACATGGATCAATGCCTTGTTTCAAGGATAAATCGACACTTGACGGTGATGATATCAGAGAAATCTCCCCGTTTTCAATTGCAGTTAGAAGAACTGTATAAGGTGAGTTCCCTCTACACATCTGTCAATCATGCATGAACGAGATCTGGCAATGGCAATTGCAAAGCTCACCCATCAAAGTCTGAAATTGGATCAATCCCTTCTCGTAGACAATGCAATATTGCAGCCATTCCAAGTACCGAGGGAATGATGTAGCATTCCCACAATGGATGGCTTTGAATCTGGCTGATCCTATTGATGACACCGGGAAGATCATCTAACAAAGCCTGCGGAGTGAACGTAACAATGCCACCTACACAAGTAAAATTGGTCAGGTATCAAGAAAGTCGAAACGAAAACGCGCACCACAAGGATAAACCTCATGAACTCCCCAGAGCTCCGACGCAACAGTTTCATGTGAGCCGTAGATATACAACTGGACCGAAAAGGATGTAGAGCAGATATCCAGAAAACCGGCAAGGTTGTGCAAATATTTAACAGCGCCCGTGTGGATGAACACGATCCTCGCGTCCTGAATGTGGGAGCGCTTAATTCCACATTTATCTAAAATACTGAACAAATCCAAAGTCTCCATGCCAGGCCTCTTCGTACCATCTCCACCCTCGTACCAGACACTGCACGTTCGCTCGTACCCATTTTCGCAAAAATAATTGTGCAACGTTCGAGGGAATTTGAGCACCCGAAGTCCGTGATGGTAGCGAGGTCTGCTCTTGATTGACCTGAGCCATAGGTTTTTGTCCATGACCAGAGGTTCCATGTCTGTCTGGCTTGGTAAGTGTTCGTTCGGATGTTTGTGATCGTAGTTCTTTAAGTATTGGTATTCCGAAAGGGTCCACGGGACAAGAGCCGCAACTAAACCTTTAGTATTGCGAATCTCGAGCGGAGGTTTCAAACGTGACGTGATGAGAAGGGTATTAGGATGAAAGAAGGTTACATGTCCGGCGATAATATTATTGAGGAAGATGGGTAGAAGAACGACCTGATCCAGCGTAAGCAAAAAAGCTGAGATAGCAAAAACTGGCAGAGTGAACACCATACCTTTTGTATCTTGACCATATATTTACAAAATAGTTCAAATGGTTCAGCATCTGCGCTTGTTCTTGGACCAAGTCTAGCGAACTGACGAGTTTCTTGGGAGGCGGGAAGAATTGAGTCGAAGTCCACAGCATCATAGAAGCTTGTAAAGTAAAGGTGCTCCATGCCAACTAGCGCTTCACGGAAACTCAAACCTTGATTGACTTGTGTGGTAAAGCCATTGATTGTGACGGCGAACACAGGTCTTGAAGGCTCCGTACTGGTGAAAACATCAACTGACCATGTCCATGATTCTTGTGGTTTTTGTGACGGCCTGTGAAAGGGTTCATCATCAAAAGTGGGAATCAGACTTTCAAAGACACACTTGGAAGTTGACAGACGCTCCGGAATCGACAACTGTTGATGCGGAAGCTCGACATGACATTCCTCTGTAGGCCTACGATTGGATAAGTGAGGGAAGCGACAATACATGAATAAATGTAGCGAACTTGACATTGATAAAGCTGTGAAAAATAGATGTAAGAGCTAACCAATAACTGTCCGAGTCGCCTCCCCGCTCACCTGGAGAGCATAAGTTCTTCCAGGAACTCATCGCCTGGCTCCGTATACATACTATGATTTTGCATCGGTTGATCTTGTAAACTAAATGATCACAAGAAATATCTCAATAAACACAAGAAACACAAGAAAAAACAAGACCTTAGATAAAGATCATCTCGTGTATTTGGAGAGGGTAACGCGTTAATCGAAGACAGTGTCGGTTCTTGCAACTCAGGGTAGCTACCAATAGCCATTGAAGACGTCGGTACAGTTCCTTTTCTGAAGCCGAGGGGGATCAAGCTAGTGTACGGAGCCCTCGGTGGTGGTAGTTGATTCTTAGATTCTCGAACGGTGTTTAAAATGTCCTTTGGTGGTCTCAGAGTGAGAGCTCCAGACGACAACCGCTGTTTTGTTGAAATTCCCCTTCCAGAAGTTACGTTTTCCAGATTTGGTTCCACCAGTTCGTCTTGAGCCCGAGGTTCAGCGTTTTGCAAATCTTGCGGGATTGTTAAATCAGGCATATTTAGACTGACATCGGCATGTAAAGATTCATGTGACGATCCAGATGGAGGCGACGTTGGTGCTGTTTGAGGTGGTTCCAGTTCAAGCAGAGAAGGCAAACTGGATGTTAGAGGCTCCTAGCCAGTTCGTCAACGAAAATGTAAGCAATATGACCCACTGTTGCTCAATAAGCGAATCTTCTTGGGAGAAATCAGGCATTAGGACATCGACTTCGGTCTCAACAGAGGCTGAGGAACTTGGTTTGACATTTTTCCGAGGAGGAATAGTAATGACGAGCCGCGGCTGTTCCTGAAAACAAATGTCAATGTAGTATGTATTCAAAATGTTCGTGTCATGTACTTCGTCTGAAATATCGATCGTTGTGTCCAATTTTCGCTTTGAGACGGTTGGTGTGTCATCTGAGTTGCTATCATCGACATCAGACATGGCGGGGCTCTAGAAAGATTAATTAGATTGACTTCAAACCATGATAAAACGATCTATGACATTAGCTGAAGATGCCGCTGAGGCCGGATATTCAGATATTTCTCCTTCCTGCTGCTGTAAAAAAAAGTCCTTTGTTAAGAAAATTACAATCCTAATGCACACCTCTAAACCTCACCCATCTATATCTACTCCTGTCTTGTTTATATGACTTCTTTTGCACCTTCCTGTTCAAATCAAGCTTCTGCCAGTAACGAGACCGTTTCCTTTCTCTGTCTATGAGTGAAAATGGAAATAATTAGCCTATTTACTCAGTAAAGTGCGTTGTGTTCACATTGACTCACCAATCCACTCCTTGTCTCCATTGATTTGATGGCCAGGATCAACGTTGTCATCCTTCCCAATTGGCACATTTTTCCAGAAGTTTGAGAGGAGGGATTTACATCCTGCCCGGAAATTTTTCTCTGGTTGCCAGCTACAAAAAAGTAAGGAAAGACACTTGTCAGTAGTAAAACAACCCAAGGGTTTACCTATCCTCGTCTGATGGATATCCAACCCACTATTAAACGTTTATCACTATGTGAAGGGACATATACATTTGGAGCAAACCTTCACGAAATATTCCTAGGTATGAAGTGAGGACCTGTCGCAGAGACAGAAAATGTGAAAACAGACCCATTTAGATTCCCCGGATCTGGTCGGAGCATTCAGTCGCCGTGCGCTGGTAATTACCTCTAAAGGTGAGTTAAGTCAGTTCATAGTACTTATCACAATTGCAGATCTGGATATGACTACGTGCCTACTTCGTAAGGTTTCTCTTTAAATCTTGGCATGAACAGTTGAGCGTTGATTGCTATTACTTAGTACTGCGGAGATGGATGCAAATGATGTCGAAAGATGTTGAACAAAAGCGTCGGAAGGAACTTTATGTGAATAATCAAATTTAGGGTTGGCTAAACGAAGTATATTTAGGATTTATATGTAATGAAGTAATTTAATAAGGATGTGAGCGTCCTTTTAGCATCTTTCACCGCGGTGGGATTGAGTCAATCTTGAGGTGTGACTGTGACACTGGAAGTCAGTATCTTGTTCACGGCCCGCGCGTGGCTCCACTCTCAACGCGCACTACTGCTGCTACAGTAGCTCATTCGTTCTTTTCTTGCAGTCTCTCACTTTGTGGCACTTCTCTTTGGCTCATCATCACTGCTGCGAAACGAGGTAGAAGACAGACTTCTCAGCGATGCGCGTCTTACGGTTTTGCCGGGCTGCCTTTGTTTTTTGAGCAAGTTGATCAATCAGCCTACGGACTCGCCAGCTGCCTGCTTCTTCTACTAGCTGGATGCCAGGCGATCTGTGATGGAGCCCAAGGATGGACTAGATCACCCTGGCCATATACATACTGAAAAGGATATGAATAAAGAGCAGATTCCAATGTTGACGTGGACCGTTCGGTTGAACGTTCGCCTGTCCACAGATCGGGTTCTTTCGCAGAGCCCCCCCCCTACCATACTGCCTGTCAATGCGGCACTTGGGACTGCTGCGACTGGTCGCGCAGAAGGTTCAGACCCATCTCTTACGACTGAATGACTGGTGTAATATTCGTGTTATCGATGATTCCATTGCTTTTTCCTCGTCCTCGTCGCGGTCATTTGCCGGGCTTCTATTTCTCCTGAAATTACATAGGCCTTCATTCACAACGCAATATTTTTTCTCCTTGAACTAAAACCATGACGTATCTTCCTCTTACCCTCCTTGGGCCAGATCCCATCTCTCACTTGATACGTCGGTCTGATCACTTGTCCATCTGTGGTTGTCGGGTATTTTCTGTCCGTCGTTTGTCAGTCCCTCGACTGCCAGGCGTGCTCTGATGAATATTGCCTGTAATGGTTGGCCTTCGATGTCCCGTTTTGTATACCTTTGGCTTATGCCAATGCGCCTCATCTTATGTGCAACTGGCCTTCTATTCTCTATCTTTGTACGTTTCTGGCCATGTGTGCCGTGTCCATTGCATGTTTCCGAAGGCGCGTGTTTTACGGTAAAAATCAGTCATAGGTCACGAGTGCATGATGCAACAAGGGAATTCAATACCGTTCATGTCTCGTTAACGAGAGTGTCAAATAAAACAATAGACTTGCTGGCGTTCAGTAAAGGATAAGTGTCAAGATTTCCGCGTACCTGATGGCTAAGTCTTATCGTTGAAGCAGAGAGGCAGTCGCCTCAGCCGGAGCGGCGATCATGAGTTGTGAGGATGTACTACCCCCACGGTCCCAAGGCACGGAACTTCAAGGACGGCATGAGAATGTCCTCAGAGATGGATTCTGTCGACCGGAACCTGTTTCATTTGTACGCCTCACATCGAGTTGCTCAAACGAACCACCGAACTGGTCCATGTTGTGAAGCGGTACGACAGCGAAGTCAATCTAATCTGGGCACTGATATAGAAATAAAGACTCGAGAGCCTGCAAATCGGGTGCGATGCCGACGGACGCCCTAATATGGGTCGCCTTGTACGAGTTTGTACGTTAGACACAGCCTGTAAGATGTCAGGGCACGTTGAGATGGCACCATGCGGACAAGTTTCGGCGATCAAATCCTCGATAGAAAAGTCGAGTGCAGATTAGGAGGATCGACCCAGCCGTTCGGAAGGTGTACAGCACTAAATATTCCCGTCCGTGATCGGTTCTGGATGTTGAAAATAACTCTCTGGTTGCCATCGTGGTCATAGATAAGCTTGGACTATGAAACGAGGATGGTCTTCGACAGGTTGACTTAGTCCATGAAGCGAGAAGGGCGCAAGGAATGGGAAGATGCAGTACTAGAAGTGCAGCGAGTGGCGTCTAGCCAAAATGCGTTGAGCCAGGAACAAATGAAGTTTCGGAATAATGCCATAAACATGATCAACTCATGCATCGATTGTTGGGATGCTTAGATTCCATCTATGTATTTCAGCATTGCATAGACATCGGATCAAGTGAAGGCCAGCTTTGTAGAAGATAAGCGCCAAGGGGTATGTCGCCCCCGGGTTAGACGTTTCCACAAAAACAACAATGACATGAGTACAAAGCAATGGTCCGAGAAACATACCAACAGGAAGTTGTGGATACGGAATACAAGTGGAACATGGATTCAGAGACGACGCACCGCTATTACAAGTAAGCGGAGATGGAAGTTTATTATTGTAGTCTCAGGTAATGACTCTGGCTGGAGAAAGACCCCGTGGAAACCACATGTATAAGTATAGCCATCAAGAAACCTCGGCCGAAGGCCAGATATCCGAAAGCTCTGCACCGTATAAGGCGAGAAGGCGGGGTCAGTAAGGATCCCAAAACTTTTGGAACGAACGTGAGTACGCACTGATGTCCGTGCCGTAGAGAGGAGAACGAGTACAAGCACTCGGAACGATGGAGCCGACTCAGAGAGCAGGCGAAAGCCATCTTTATCGGTCTTTGGTGGGGATGACAGATATCTATCGAAGAAGGCCCACGCCAATACGGGCCAGATGAGCACTCCTTCAGGAGATTTAATTTCGCCACATTGATACAAATGGTAAAGCGATGGCCTGTGAAGTTATGCCATTCGGACCGTGGTCGGGATCACTTTGCCGAGGTGAGAAAGCTTGTTGCATCGCGGCGCTGATCAACGATCCTATGAGGAAATCGCTTTCTGAGGGGTGAGATACGTGAGAAGGATGCATTGGTAACTGGTTCGATAAACAAGAGGACAAATTCGCTAAAATGATCACACATGATCGGTTCAAGAAGTTCGCCACAGGATCTCCATAAGCGCCTACAACTCGAAGAGAACGAAAATTCAGCTCGTCTACATTCTCTACATTGAAATCCAATCCATATGAGCCGAATTTATATTTTTCTGATAAGTTACCAACCTTATACTTACCGAAGGAACACGCTCGGGAGTCGGAGGAGTTACGCCATTTCTCAGATAAGAGAGTTGAGTCAAGTGAAGAGGGTCATAATTAGTGAGATTTGCATGCATTCTGATACTTGTCAAGACGAGATTACGAGATTCGAATTTTGCTAAACGCTTATTCTATAATTCCACAAGGCCGCAGTGTCAGAGGTCAGATGAGTATGTACTGCATGTACTAGGCACGATGGGCTGCCGGCGGAGACGAACCTTAAAGTTGGTTTTAAAAAAACTGCGCCGCATTAATACTACCGAGATTGTCAGTCACGATGAAAGATTCAATATTACCACAAACGAAGGTTATCAATAAGAACTCTGAAAACTGGAGTGGAAATATTTAGTTCACTGAGAAACGATAGATTGGCTGAAAGTTCGGATCTACACGGGATACAAAGATACTTTAGGATGCGGACCCGCACCGAGGGATTGTAAGGCACTCGGGCCTAAGCATAAATCGACGGATCATGGTGCGATTCTTGACTTGATCATGATCGGGCAGGGAACGGCTCATCCTTCCTCACCCGGGGAAAGGAGGCGATGCCTGCCCATCATAGCGTCGTTCCGAGGATATCGTCAATGGTAATGACTGTCGTTCGCAGATTCCCGCATAGAACAAGATTCTGCACGTAGATCTTTGCTTACTGTGCATGCAAAAAAAAAAGGTCATAATTAGACCTTTTCAGTATGGTGCAGTGCAAGATACCCTGGGCGCTTACGTGCATACCTCATATTGGGAGTACGACACAATTGTTACGGAACATTTCCCGGTGGCCGGTGGGGAGTGAGAATATGGAAGGGCAGAAGTTCACAACCGGCAACCACGGGGCATGAAACGGTCCTATGAGCCCCTTTGCGGAGCCCGGTTCTACGTAGGATAAGCCGGGACTCGTCAAAGAGGAGTACATGGACGCCACAAATTTAGACGATAAGTAAGCTCGACCGAATTCCGGTAGTTAAAAGGTCCGAGACGTCACCTTATCTTATCATCAAAAGTAAAAGCCTCCGAGCACGTTCGTTTAAGATGCTCCGTAAGTAGTATATAGGACATCTAGCACACAAACTGGCGGATGTGTCAGGGCGTCAAATAGTGTTAGAAAACGAAAGCAAAGTCCTGTCCGATGCCGTCGCGCCGTCATCAAGGCGTAAGCAGGCGTTGGAAGTGCGGCCCTACAAGTCAGTTGTGGCGCGACGTATGCAGCCTAGAGGGGGTTACAATAGTTTCCAGGGATATGTACCCATGTGCTGCGAAGGGAACGAGAAGTACGGGATATCCCGCTGAAGGGTCGTGTTTCGAGTCGCGGATCTCGTATGTTCTAGGCACGGGACCAGGACATTCACGGCATTGATAACCGATTATCGATTAGTGAGTGCTTGCTTTGTGTTATGTACATACATAATTTATACTTACGCGACAGACAACATGTGCCATGCGAGAGGCCACCGGGTGTGTCAAAGGTTGTCAAGTTGGAATTTGCCGAATGATGGGTTGAGTCGATGACGCATAGAATGGTTGATCAGAAATGTGTAATGCATCCCTCTCCAATCAAGCCGTAAGTACTGTGTTTTAAATTACACAGGAATGTCGACAATGACAGAGAAGAAGGTTGTGAAATGAACAGAGAAATTCCTTGGCAGTTGAGTGATAATCATCACAAGTAAAGCTAAATATATCCCTACCCGTACACATCGTGTATTCAAACGATAAAGAATAGGAAAACACGATGCACACAATCCATGGAGATTGTCGAATGTCCATGTCAGCGTCAAAGTTGCTATAGGCGACCACGAAGAGCTACATAGCTTGCCGGTGGATTGTGGGGCCTCGGGCTGTGTGTGGGGTGAACATTGGTGTCGATGGGGATCGAGAAGTAGTGGGGGTACTTGCCCTGTCTCGACAGGTCCACCGACTGTCCCCGTATGTCTAAAGACGAGATACGTGTGAGCCTTACAGTGACAGAACATACTATGCGGCCGAAACCGGGTGACTTGAATCTCGGTTCTTCAAATCAACACGCGCAATACATGCCAACACAACGAATAATCAATGAGTAGTAAGGTAGAGACCCGTACGGACGGACGTTCAGCATGGCACGGCAACGTCTATGACCATGCACGAGGTTCATCATCATGACGGGTGGCAGCCGCTCCCGTGCACTAGTTCAGTTTACACCTGTTTACCTACGGCCCCCGCCGGGACCGGCTACAGTTGTGGCTGCTTACGGCATTATCGATCAATTGAATCAATTGAGGCTAGGCCCTTGAAACTTCCGGCAAACCAAGTCGCGGGCCAATAATCTATGACATATCGATCTGTCCGGGACCATGCGCACAGCAGGTTTTTTGACTTTTCGAGAGAGAGAGAGAGAGAATTCGTTGTCGAGTCATCACAACACATGATTCAGCCATAGACAAAAGGACATGATGTTCCGGCCATGTAGGAAAACTAAAACGTGTTCTCGAGAGTTTTTGGGGAGCTGGAAATTCGAAGACAAGTCGCGGGCCAATGATCCATGACATATCGATCTGGCCGGGACCATGCGCACGGCAGGGGTTTTGACTTTTTGAGAGAGGGAGAGAGAATTCGAGCAAGCGGTCGTTGTCGAGCCATAGTACACACGCACAACGCATGTTTCATGCATGCCTTCTCTTGACATAGAAGAAGTGAATGAATCAAAAAAACATGTGTTCCGGCCATATAGGAAACCAAATTGCATTCTCGAGAGTTTTGGGGACCTGGAATTAGACGCGCGTCGACGTAAAACAAACGAGAGAGAGCCCCTGCCGGCCATGTAGGAGGAGGCTTCGCCTCGTTTCGTACTACACGCTACATCGGAAAAGAACGAAACATCGAGTGACAGAAAGTACTCCTTGCTCGGTTGGGTACCCGAGTTCGCGACCCAATACATACCCTGCCTCCGGCAAAGGACCACTTACTTCTCAAACAACCCAATTCAAAGCGCCACACTCTCGTCGCGGATTTAAGCTTTCAAGCTAAAGAAAAAGAACAAGCAACCAAAAAACGCATGAATAATTTTCATGTATATATTTTATATGTATCGTAATAAGTACTAATAGTACATTAATGATTAACGACTTGAATCAACAAGTGCGTAAGGGAGTTTGAGTCGAGTGGGAGAGAGGGAGAGCTGGATGAATGTATGTATGGGTGTGGGTGTAAGCCACATTCTATAAGTATGTATGTAAATATCTGCATATTGTAATCTGTACGGTGAGGCTAATGAGACAAGACAACCAAAAAAAAAAAAAATCAAGAGCAAGAAGCAAAGAAGAGAGGAAAAAACCAAGAAAAAAAAAAAAAGCAATACACCCGCACCGCTATTACGCGCTCGCGTTCGATTTACACGCTCGTTCGAGCTCAATACACGTATGAGGGGGCGGGGCAGGGGGGGGGGGTGTGAACGGCGCCATAATCTTGCTTCGCAGTGCGGAATTAAGTCGATAATTGGATACTTTTGGATTTCCCCCTCCCCTCAATACACATCACCACCCGCCCACGACTCATCCCATAACAACATCAACCCCAACCATCCCCTGCTGAAACTCAAACTCCCTCCGCTGCGCATCCACAAACTCTTGCTGCGCCATCGCGTCCGCCTCTCCAATCTGCTGCTGCTGCTGTCCATATCCCTGCTGGTGGTCATACTGCTGCTGCTGCTGCTGCTGCTGGTCGTACTGCTGTTGATACGCCTGCTGCTGCTGCTGATACGCCTGCTGAGCCTGCGCCTGCATCTGCAAATACTGTCTCCTCTGCAACTCCACAAACTGCGCCTGGTACGCCAACTGCTGCTGCTGCTGCTGGCAATGTTGCCGAGGCGGCGACTGCGACTGCGACGCCAACCCTAAACCCTGCACCGCAGCCGTCAACGGCGTCATCGGCGGACTACTCTGCGCCTGCTGCTGCTGCAAAACCTCGCTCGTATGCGCCGCAGCCGCAACACCAATCTGCCCCGCCACGACCGGGTTCGTGTACCCAGGCGTAAACGGCGTCGTCGTTGTCGTCGCGGCGCCCTCGTTCGTCGTCGTCAAAGGTCCAGCTGATGTAGACTTTGTGGTAGACTGGGGCGGGAAGCTCACGCTCTTCTGGAGCACAGGCACGGGGACAGGGACCATCGGGGCGGGGGTACCGACGCGCGAGTTGGCAACGACACTCGTCGCGCGAGACACGGGCACACTGGCGCTGCCCCCATTGCGCATCATCCCATTCACGCGCTGAACCTGCGGCGCCTGAATATGCGGGACCTTTCTCCTCCCCTCTCTCTCCTCCACCTTGACACTCTTCTCACCCTGGCTCCCCGTCGAGCTCGCGTTATCCACTCCACTCGAGTCCTTTCTGTTGTTCCCCAAGCAATCATGCAGGCCGCCCGCGAGCAGAGCAAGGCCGACAGCGCCGTGGTCGCCTGAATGCTGATAGTGGTACCGCAAGCCATTCATGTTCTTGTACCGCCTCTGGCAGTCGCCGACGCCGCACGCAAAGGGTTTGAGGCGCCTCTCGGCCTCGCGCTCAATGTCGCGCAGCTCCGTCTCGGTGATCTGGCCGAGCCCAAGGTCAGAGTAGAGGCCTTGCAGCTGGAGAAACTCGCCGCTGGGCGGGGGTTGTGCGGCGGACGAGGTCGGGGACGAAGAGGGCCGGGCACCAAGGGAGGCGGAGCGAGCGAGACCGTTTGCTTCGCGCTCGCGGCGCTTGCGCTCGAGGAGGTCTTTGACGTGCTCGAGGTCCTTTGGGGGCGCAAAGTTGCAGGAGCCGTGTGTCATGTGGTATTTGAGCCCGTTGGCCTGCTTGTAGCTCTTGTTGCAGTTGGGCTTGGGGCACCGGAAGGGCTTGGAGAGGAGCAGGGAGGGTGCGGACAGTGGGGTGTGTACGGGGGTGTGGATGGGGGTGGGTGTGCTGGGGACGGTGGAGGCGGCGGCGGAAGGGGCGGTGTTGGTGCTAAAGGGCGTGAGGGCACTAGTGGTAGAGGGAGTGGGAGGTGTGGAAGCGGATGTGGCCTGGCCACCGCGGACCTTGAGCTTGAGCTTGTTGGTGGGGGCAGGGGCATTGTTGGATTGTTGGGGAGGAGAGGACGGAGAGGCAGAGGCAAAGAGGAGGGCAGGGGGAATGCATTGTTGGCCTGGCGACTGTTGTTGGGATATGGGAGGCAGGCCCTGGGCGGCATAGGCACAATTGGGGCTTGTGGGATAGTCCGAGGTGGGGTTGGCATGGATCTCTTCGCCGTTGCTAGCGTTGAGCTGGGTGCCTGGCATGTGGGAAGAATAGTCTGCCGAGAAGCGGGCATAGGCATTGAAGACCTCTTCGGGGTGTGTCCTGACGGGGGCAGGGGTGGCATTGGGAAAGTGGACGGCAGAGCCGGGAGAGGGCGGCTGGGAGGTGTAGGGAGAGTTGTGTGCGCTGGTATAGGGGGAGTATTGGGGGTAGGCGTGGGCAAACTGGGCGAGGACGGGGTTGCAGGGAGTCTGGGGTGAGTTGGAGGACGAGGGCGAGCTGTGACTCGAGACAGAGGGGGGCGGGGGCTGGGTGGAGTTGTCGAGATCGAGCTCGAGCTCCATGTCGTCGGACTCAAAGGGGGAGTCGATGGGCTGGGGATTGAAGGGCACGGTTATCTGTGCCTGGGCAGCAGGATCGACGAGGACGTGGACGTCCTCGAAATGCTCGAGGAGAGCATGGAGATCGGGGAGGTTGATGCCACAGCAGTTGTAGTTGCGGCAGAGTTCGCCTTCGCGGTCAAAGACATTAAAGGCGTTCATGACGGAGACTTCGTCAAAGTGGGCACTCTTTGGGTTACTGGAGGGGGGGGGGAGTTAGGTGGGGCCAAGATGATAGTTATTGGACTCACTCGAGAGAACTAAAGAGCTGGGCAGAGGGAGAGTTCTGGGGAAAGCGAGCGCCAAAGGAGCCCGCGCGCCAGGAGATGGGGGAGCCGAGAAAGTGGCGGGTGTAAGAGGCGGGGTTAAAGGGGCGACCGTGTTCGCCAGAGTATGAGCCCATGGGATAGTCTGCGGTGCTGTTCGAGTTTGGGGCGGGAAAGGCGATGGGCTGGGAAGTCGCCATTGTGGTTTTAAAGACAACGCCTCGAGAGCACACAAGATATATCCTGCCCCCAGCTCACTCCCGACCCGAGCTGAGCTGGCTTGAAACAGCTGACATAACCCCCGGCATTCCCCGAAAAGGCACCCCGCCACGTGCCTCCCCACACCGCCACCACCTCCACACCGCCACTCTTTGCGCTATGGGTAGCGCCACCCTTCTATCGGCCTCACCCTGGCCCACGCATGGCCTCCGTGGTCTAGCCACGACCACATCCACCCCCACCCCCACCACCCCCGACTCGGACCTCGACGCGTGCTTGACAATGCTTCTTATCGAGACATGTGAACAATGTCCTTTTTTGCTTCTTCTTCTTCCACTCCATGACGTGTCCTGTCACTGTCCAACCGGTTATCTCCAGCCTACCGTCCGACAACCCTGCACCCGTCATCCAAGAACCCGGCCTCGGTCACCCCTCGGTACGTACCTTTTCCCGTCATAGCCTCGACGATCCACAATCGACGCATGATAGTAGCTACGCATTTGTTCATTCATCATCAGCGGCGGGGAAGGTACAACCCAGATCATGATCGGATGCTTATTGGCTTCTTGTGGGGTAACCATCTACCCAGCCCGGTTCGCATTCCGATCTAGGGTCGCGCATTGCTCGAGCTCAAAGAACCCTCTCAGCGTCCTATCGTTATAGACCACCCTTTACCGCCGGTCCATGTCAAACATAGTAACCCTTTAACTCAACCTTTCATTCCCGTGAAGCCTGCTTCAAGGTCTTGCACCGACGATACGGCCGCTCGCATATACAGTCCATCCGTCTTCGACTTCGACTTTTCCTCGCCACATCTCCACCCTGCATCAATATCCTGAAATGTAATACAATATTCATGAATATATGTGCTTGTCCGCGGTCTTAGAGCGCTAGTCTAGCCATGGATGTACCAAGATTCGATTCAGGTTCTGGATCTGAACCTGCTTGGCGTCCGTCGCGGTACAAATACCAGTAATCATCCTGCGTAACCCACTCACTCCCAACCCTCACCTCAACGACTCGACCTCCTGAATCCTCCTCCTGTCCTTCAACACATCCTTGACCGTATCCATCTCCGCCCCAACCGCCGAACCCAACAAATACTGCAGCGTATACGCCTTGACCTCACCCATCTTCATTCACTCCTCCAGACCAATATCCTGCATCCCATGCTGCACATTAAACCTAAAATACGTCTTCCCCGTCTCCCTCCTCCCAACCCCATACTGCCTCTCAAACTCGTCTGAAATGCTCTCACAATCCGTCGCAATCGCCACAAGCGCCGTAAACAACTTTGTCGGATACACCCTCTGGAACCCCCTGGGCCTCCTCAACGTAATCGTCCTCGGATGCCCCGTGCCAATACTCACGATGCACGCTATAGCCCGCTCGCGCCCGTACACACTCTGCGCCTCCTGAAACAGCTCGTCGGTCGGGTTGTTGCACCGCAGTCCGCCATCGACAAACTCTTCTTTCGGCGCGGTCCCGACCGAGATGCGCTTGAAGAACGTGGGCGCGGCGGACGTGGCACGTGCGGCTTCCCAGATCGTGGCGTTGTATCCTTGGTTGGCTCGTACAGGGTACGAGCGGAACAGACGCGGGTGCGCCATGTTGAGCGCGGGCATTGCGCAGACGAAGCTAAGGGGGTGGGTGGGTGATGTGTGCGGAGGGAAGATCAATGTCGATTGGACTTACGTCTTGCAGTCCCTCTTCTCGGACGCTTCACTCATCATACACGCGTTCGCATCCCGACTCTCGTCGTACTGCGCAACGATCGCCTTCACCGCATCCTCGAACGTGCTAGACTTGAACGTCCCATCCTGCCATGCCCACTTTGTGTCCGAAAACACTTTCCCCGCAAACTCATTGTACACGCCGATCGCTTCTTCGACCGGCAAACACAGTCGTCCCAGTAAAATCGCATTTAGGCTGCGGGACGCGCAATTGCAATTTTCGGTATTCAATCAATCCTGGGTGGTGGAAAGACGTACCCGCCTGTACTCGTCCCCCCGATCATATCAAAATACTCGCAGGGCTTGGGCACGTCTTTCATCCTCATCTCGGCTTGAATCCTCTTCATCATTTCATCGAGTATAAGCAGCTCTGATAGACTGCGGGTTCCACCGCCGTCTAACGAGCACCATCAGCCGTTGTTGGAGAGTTCATAGTGCAGACGTACCGAGAGCGAGGAGCCTCAATCCTTCAGGTTTGCTGCCCATCGGCTCGGAGAGTCACGGAATGGGAAATGAGAACGAGGGGGGGGAAGGGGCAGGGAAGCGCAAGACAGGGGGGGGGCCGTTATGGGTTCAGTGTTAAAGAGCCACCACGTAACGTACACCACATGGCTTCTAGGCGTTTTTTTTTTTACAAATTTAATTTTTGTGAAATGGAAGCCGTTTTCAATCTGGGTTATGTACGTTAATATGTATACCAGTTTGGGTACAAGCAATGCCTGTCAATTTGTCATACGTGGGCGCTTAAGAAGTTACGGGGGATGGAATATGCGATCAGGGAGGGAGGGAGGGGGTCGGTTTTCTACCCGATATTGAATGGGGATCTGTCGGAATGGGTTAGGATCCTCGGTTCGAGGTCGAGCAGCGAAAAACAAAAAGTTGGGGGGGGTTAGGGCACGTACAAACCACATGGCTTCTAGGCGTTTTTTTTTTTACAAATTAATTTTGTGAAATGGAAGCCGTTTCCAACCTGGGTTGGGTATGTACGTATATGGTATACCAGTTTGGTTCTGTCAATTTGTCATTATGTGGGCGCTTAAGAAGTTACGGGGGATGGAATATGCGATCAGGGAGGGAGGGGGTCGGTTTCCTACCCGAGATTGAATGGGGATCTGTCGGAATGGGTTAGATCCTCGTTCGAGGTCGAGCAGCGAAAAACAAAAAGTGGGGGGGGGGTTCGGGGGGGGCGAAATCTCCGGGATGGGTGACCCTGTTCACAATGTAATGTCGAATCAGCGTGAAGTTGATCGAGGACACTTACGATAAACGTGTAAAAGATCATGATTTACAGCCGAAGTGCACCAAAAAGTATTGTCAATGATACACAAGCTTCGATCTCGTATTCGTATTCCTTCAAGAGTCCGTTCTGCGGGTTGAACTGTGCAAAAATTTTCATCTCTGAGATGGTCAGAAAGAAACGACGCAACGAACTTTGACAGCTTATACGGTTGAGGACAGCGTGCAAAGACTCGAGTTGTAGTTTGAACCGGCATGGCTTACACGAACCCAATTGCAGCTATAGCAAGGAACGTCAAGTTCGAGCTCGTCGAGCTTGAGTGCTTCCAGAATCAGATTTTGGCGGTGCTCTTAGTGCATCAACCATAAGGAGCAACACAGAGTCGTCGAGCTCAGAGGAAGGTAGAAAAGAGCGGGGGATCTCTGGTAAACGGTAATCGCAGTGTGGTTGAGTATATGTGGTGCAGGAAATACACAACCGTTCGACGATGTTGTACATTTGGGTTTTGCATGCGGGCCCTGTTAAGCATTGGACAAAGTCCGAGTGACACAAGGATAGTTTACTTACGATATGCAAAGGCAGAAAAAGCGCTGGAAGTAGTGTTTGGTATTAAACTGTTAGCTGTGTTTATATGGAGAGACCATACATGAAAAAAGTGTTCTTTCTTGGTCAAAGATCGTAAGAAAATGGAGAGATCAAAGTCATGTATACAAGAATCCCTCCTTTTCAGAGGTCATCAGATAATATACCATTGTATGGATTTTAATGTTCATCACGGGCGGCTAACTATCTACAACGTCATAATCCGACTATAGCAAAGATGATCAGCAGTAGAAAAAAAAGGAGAGCTATTGACTAGGAAAGATCATCATATTGTTGATGATTTACCCTACGCTGCGTCTGCCCCCAGGGGCGCAGTGTGGTTGAGTATATGTGGTGCAGGAAATACACAACCGTTCGACGATGTTGTACATTTGGGTTTTGCATGCGGGCCCTGTTAAGCATTGGACAAAGTCCGAGTGACACAAGGATAGTTTACTTACGATATGCAAAGGCAGAAAAAGCGCTGGAAGTAGTGTTTGGTATTAAACTGTTAGCTGTGTTTATATGGAGAGACCATACATGAAAAAAGTGTTCTTTCTTGGTCAAAGATCGTAAGAAAATGGAGAGATCAAAGTCATGTATACAAGAATCCCTCCTTTTCAGAGGTCATCAGATAATATACCATTGTATGGATTTTAATGTTCATCACGGGCGGCTAACTATCTACAACGTCATAATCCGACTATAGCAAAGATGATCAGCAGTAGAAAAAAAAGGAGAGCTATTGACTAGGAAAGATCATCATATTGTTGATGATTTACCCTACGCTGCGTCTGCCCCCAGGGGCACTCTTTACCTCACCTTCACTACTTGTACTGTGTACCGTAACACGATAATTGACCCAAGAAAAATATCTAAATCATCAAACGCTTTTCATCACTTTACATCTCCACTCCCAACCCTCACCTCAACGACTCAATCTCCTGGATCCTCCTCCTAACCTTCAACACATCCTTGACCTTATCAATCTCCACCGTAACCGCCGCACCCAACATATACTGCACCGTATGCGACTTGACCTCACCCATCTTCATCCACTCCTCCAGACCAACATCCTGCATCCCCTGCTGCACATTCAACCTAAAATACGTCTTCTCCTTCCTCTCCATCCTTCCAACCCCATACTTCTCCTCAAATTTATTCGAAAGTTCCTCACAATCTTCCGCGATCGCCACAAGCGCCTTCAACAGCTTCGTCCAAAACAACCTCTGGAACCCCTTGGGCTTCCTCAACGCAATCATCCTCGGATGCCCCGCGCCGATACTCATGATGCACGCTATAGCCCGCTCGCGCCCGTACACACTCTGCGCCTCCCGAAAGAGCTCGTCGGTCGGGTTGTTGCACCGCAGTCCGCCATCGACAAACTCTTCTTTCGGCGCGGTCCCGACCGAGATGCGCTTGAAGAACGTGGGCGCGGCGGATGTGGCGCGCACGGCTTCCCAGATCGTGGCGTTGTATCCTTGGTTGGCTCGTACAGGGTACGAGCGGAACAGACACGGGTGCGCCATGTTGAGCGTGGACATTGCGCAGACAAAGCTAGGGGGTGGGGTTAGGTTAGGTTGAGGTAGGTTTTTGTGTGCGTGAGGGGAGGGGGAGGGAAAAAGGGAGGGAAATCAATGTTGATTGGACTTACATCTTGCAGTCCCTCTGCCTAGACACATCACTCATCATATGCGCGTCCCCATCCCGACTCTCGTCGTACCGCGCAACGATAGACTTCACCTCATCCACGAGCGTGCTAGCCTTGAACATCCCGTCTTGCCATATCCACTTTCTCTCTGAATACACTCTTCCAGCGAACTTGTTGTACACATTGATTGCTTGTTCGACAGACAAACATAGTCGTCCCAGTAAAATCGCATTTAGGCTGCGGACACGCATTTCGATATTCAAAATAATCAATCCTGGTGTGGAGTGAAGACATACCCGCCAGTACTCGTCCCCCCGATCATATCAAAATACTCACAGGGCTTGGGCACGTCCGTCAGATATTCTGCGGCTTGAATCCTCTTCATAATCTCATCGAGTATAAGCAGCTCTGATAGCCCGCGGGTTCCACCGCCGTCTAACGAGCACCATCGGCCGTTGTTGGAGAGTTCATAGTGCAGACGTACCGAGAGCGAGGAGCCTCAGTCCGTCTGTTTTGCTGTCCATCGGTTCGAAGAGTCACAGTCACGGTTCGGAGGAATGGGAAATGAGAACGAGGGGGGGGAGGGCAGGGAAGCGAAAGACAAGGGGGGCCGTTATGGGTCAGTGTTAAGAGCCACGTACAACCACATGGCTTCTAGGCGTTTTTGTACAAATTAATTTTGTGAAATGGAAGCCGTTTTCGACCTGGGTTGGGTATGTACGTATATGGTATACCAGTTTGGTTCTGTCAATTGTCATTATGTGGGCGCTTAAGAGTTACCGGGGGGATGGAATATGCGATCAGGGAGGGAGTCGTGCGTGTTCAAATGGATTCGATACTCATCCGAGGAAATCGGGGGAGGAGTGACCTGTTACAAATGTCGAATCAGCATGAATAAATATATTTGATCAAGGACACTTACTGTGAACTTCGAAAAGATCATGATTGACTGCGCTGAAATTTCAATCGTCGAAACGGCCAGAAAGAATGGGAGTAGCAGAGATGACGCAACGTGTCAGATAGAGTGCGTAAAAGTGTAGCTGAACGACGTGTCTTACCCGAACCCCTATGTTTTCAGCTATGGTAAGGAAAGTCAAGTTCGAGCTCGTCGAGCTTTAATGCTTCCAACGTCAGATTTGAGCAATGCTCTTCAAGGCTAAGTCCATCAACTATCAGCAACCCAGACTCGCCGAGCTCAGAGAAAGGCAGAAGAAAGGGATATTTCTGGTAGAAGGTAACCATATCGTGGCTTGTCGAATCAGGGGGAATGAAGGGGAGATGCAGATAACCAAGTGGTGCGAAGTGTGGTTAATATATGTGGTGCAGGAAATTTGGCAGAGTTGTTCGACAATATTGTTCATTTGGGTTTGCCTTCGGGCCCTGATAAGCATTGGACAAAGTTTGAGTGACACGTATAAAGATAATAAGACGATATGCAAAGGCAGAAAAAGCGCTGCAAGTAGTGTTTTGAATCAAACTGTCAGCTATGTTTTTATGGAGAAGATACAGAGACCACGCACCAAAAAAGTGTTCTCTTTTCTTCAAAGCTTGTATGAAGACTTTCTCCAAGTCCTGTGTGAGGAACCTACTAGGTGAAGAGAGATCCGAGTCATGTATACAAAAATCTCGAATCTTGATGTGATTCTACAGTCAGGTTATCAGATAAGATAAGTTGATGGATTTAACATTCCATCACTTGCGAGTGCTACTTACAACATCACGATCCAACTATGTAGAACAAAACAGGAGACAGCAAAGATAATCATCAGTAGAAAAAGAAAACAGAAGAGCTATTGACTGAGGGAAGATATGTAAGATCATCATATTGTCGATGATTTTGGTGGGACAGAATATATATGGCTCTCTTTGAAAGTTCTCTGCATGAAACTCCTGGATTTCCACACTTTGATTTATTGATGACATTGAAAGAAATTAACAGCAGGAATCAAATATACATAATGAGTTGTCAATGGTGGGAACATCTGATATTTGCATGGAATGAAGACCAGGTAGAGTTAATTTGAGAGTGAAAAGTGGAGATGACCAGGTGAACAGAGAAAGCAACTGATTTATCAGCATTCTGTGACACCACCATCAATCTCAGCCATATTGTGATTGCTTCTCCCTCTCCTTGATCTTCATTGTCTCTACATATTGGCTCTGAGACTGCCAAAGAGTTATGGGTTAATAAGGTTTAAGACTTAGGTCATTTCTCAGGCTAAGGGTTCACATCAACACCAAAGGTTCATAACCCCCTTTAGATACATGTATTACTCATAAATGGCAATTAATCAAAAATTTTGGCAGCAAGAAAATGAACTACTTGATGAACTCCTAGTTCCATTACTGGTCCTATTATAATGCCTCCTGCAAAATCTGAAATCTGGCAGGTTTTCCTTGCTGGCTCTAAACAAAATGGCTCCCACCTCCATGCACACTGTCTCAGCTGTTTGAAGAAACATTGACCTGATGGAGAGATCATGGAACTTGATAGAAATGGATTGCCTAAATTATTATCAAAATCATGGGGTCACAGAAGGTCCATAAAGCTTACTGTCTAATTGTGGGTCCACACTGATGATACACTATAAAAGCATGCAAGGATGACATTGGCAGTGTCCTTGAAGTGAAGGATTCTATGATTGTGCATATTCTAGGAAAGAATGGAGTCAATCCATGCCTGAATGCATCAGCCCAGGCTTGAAGGATGGCCAAAGCACTTAAAAAGGGAAAGGGGAAGTGGTCAAAGGATGAGGCATCAGAAAATGAAGATGATGAAAAGGAAGGGAGGAAACCTAAGAAACTACTCATGAAGATTGAAGCATCAATGAAACAGTCTCAGCTCAAGGTCTTCCATGGTATCACTGTCCCTTTCATGCCTGAGCAAGAGGAAGTTGTTCAAAAACAATTTCTTCACATATCTGCAAACCTTGCATTTTGATGGGTTGAGGATTTTGAAGTCATGGCATTGTTTCTTTTATTCTGGTCAACAGCTGGTGTTGTTATCTCTTTACAAAAGCAAGTCTCAGGTCATCTACTTGATAAAGCCAATAGTGGAAAAGTATGCTGTCTTGACATCAGATGGATGGAAGGATGAGTCTTGCAATGCTGTAACAGGTGTAAATCTTTCTGTCAATGAAAAAGTAAGAATATGTTGAGTCTTTATTGCACTAGTCTGCTCACTGAGTCTCAGATCTATTTTGTCAATTTCATTCTTGCCAACTCACACAAGAAAGATGAGGATGCAATGTGTCATGCATTTGAGACCATGATTGATAAAGCAGAGGAGGTATATAGTGTATATGGTGTTGCACTGGGCTGTAACAATGATGGTGGCAGTCAGTGCAGAAGAAAGGATGTTGTGTTAAATTGGCAATGGCTGTTTGGCCCACCATGTTGTGCCCATCAGGTTTGTCAATCTCCTTTTTGGTGAGAACAATCTAAGACATTTATATACAGTTTCAACTGATGGCCATGTATTATTTTGTGGTGAATGAGAAAGCTGCATTGACCACTGAAAAAGCTACTAATCTGATTGGTTGGGTACATAATCATGGACTGGTCCATTCCATTTTCAATGCCATTCAGCTAGAAAATTCTCAGAAAGTTCTTGCATTTCTTATCACCAACATGACTCATTGGAACCTCCATTTCATTGTGTTTGATTGTCTTCAAAATTTGAAGACTTCTATACAGCTTGTGGTCTTCACACAGAGAAGCAACATTATTGCTGCACAAGTGAGTGCCAAAAAGAATCAGAAGAAGAAGAAGCTCTCTGGAGATGCCACTAAACATTATGACTTAATTGAGAATGGAGGTTTCTGGTGCCAACTCAAGGCTGTTGTTGATGACTTAGAGCCAATATGTCTTGGTTTGAACATGAATCAGACTGATGTTATGCACCCAGATCAGGTTCTCTTATCATTCACTGGGATTTTTATATATTTTCAGAAATATATGAAGAAGTCTGTTGCAGATGGTATGATGAAAAAGATTGAGAAGTGCTGGAAGCCCTTCATCAGCTGATGTTTGTGCTGGCCCTCATTTTTGAAGGGGTTTCATGCTTTGGTCCCAAGATTGAGGTTAGTCCATGTACACTTCATACCATTCTGATGGAGGTAAGTCATTTAATTTTGACAGATCAACATAGATATAATGTGAATTGATTATTGACTAAACCTATCAATGTGTCCATTCACGACCTCCTAAAGTCTCTCAAACTGATATTGAAGAAGAAAAATACCAGAAAGTAAAGCTAGAAAAAGAAAAAAAAGTATTGGAGGTGTTCTTCTCTTATCTCAGTGGGCATGGACCATCCAAAGATTGGGAGAAAAACAAAGAGACTTTCCTTCAAGTAGATGTGAGTTATTCTGAACAAAATTGAGGAGTGAAACTCACATTTTGTAAGAGAATAATCCTTTGGCCATGTGGACAGCTTTCCTTCCTGTCACATCCATAACTGAGCTTGCTGACTTTGTAATCCTACTTCTTGGCATCTCTGTGAATCAGGCAGGGCTGGAACACAACTTCTCAGACCTCAAGATCAAGAACACTTGACTGCAGAATCACCTAGCACTGCCATGGCTTGAGAAGATGGCCATTATGAGATAATAAATTAAACTTACCATCTTTCTCATGTCTCTTATACACAGGTTAGTGCTGATATTTGAGCCTTACAAAAGGATGTCAGCCTTGTGGAAGATCAAGGAAAGCATCAAAATCATGGGCAGAAGAAAGTAGTGGAGCTTCTAGCAGTGTCATGCTATGCTGATCTGCTTGATAAGTGTGGTGGTGATTAGCAATGAGAAAGACAGCACAAATAAACTTGAATCCAGGTTCAGCCTTGTGAAATCTGACCAAGACAGTGAAAGAAAATGGCAAAATGAGTGCATAAAGAGCAGGAGCAAAGCAATGACAAATCAGACAATGGCTTAACTTGATGCTGTCTATGGCCAATAATGTTCTAAATGGCTTCTGTGATCTCTAAATCTCCTGTTTGATGAATGAAAAGAGACCAACATTAATGAACAATTAAGACTCGTCAAAAGAAAGCAGGTGTACATGGAGGAGGCATGCTTGATGGAACTGTTAGTAGATGAGAAAAACAATGAGGAGAGGATACTTGATGATGGAGAATTAGATGGATCCAGTGACGATTTTGAGGAGTGATGAACATCTTCCATATTTGGTTAAAGTCTTAAAATCCCTTCAAATTATTGTATTTAATGGATAAGCCTTAGCCAAAAAAAATTAGGGTTAATAACCCCTTAGAGTCCAACACCAGAAGCTGCACACTAACATTGTTCAAATGCACATATATACAGCTACTGTACACTCAAACTCTTAGTTAACTATACATGGATCTGAGGACATCTACTGGTCTCATCAGATACACCTGAGTACTCAGTCAGAGTTCCAACACATTGTGGTGCTTGGTGTTGGCAATTTGTTTTGTTTGGTCATAAATATGAACTTGAGTAGGTGCATCTGTCACAAAAGCTTGTTTAATCACTGTTTTAAATGCTCATTGCTAGAAGGTTCTGACTAGGTTTAGCTTGGGTTAGTCTGTGTTAATTCTGATACTCTATTGAGTTGCCTTCTAGACCACCCAGCTTTATCCTTATTGTGCTTGCTTAGTGCCAAGTACATACCAGCTCTATTAGTCAATATAATGTAGTCATAAGTACAGCCAATGTAGTATTTAGATTGAACTATAGGATGAAACATCCTCAGTCCTGGCAATAGCATCACTTTTGAGTCTATTCACAAATGTAACCCATCAGCTGCTTAGTGATGTTGTCTTTAAGCACCATCCTCTCCTTGTTTGACATCTTGCTCACCTCTCACTACCTTGACTGGCCTCATTGTTTGTATGCCTTGTGGTGGCATAGGCAGTGGGTATCTCAGGGCTAGTGCTCCTGAGGTTTCCATGATAGAGTTTGATCTTACAGTGACATTCTATGATTCTGGCCATGTTCCAGTAGCAATTTTAATTGTACTACTACCACCTTGTACTTGTTGCAGAAAAGCCACACAGCTTTGTCTAATATTCCAACTTGCCATAAAGTTGTAGCAAGATCTGCCATGGTTTGCATAGTGACAGGGTTTCTGTCACCAAATTTTGTCTGCATAATTCAACAGCTCTTTGCTGTATAAATTCAGCCTCATCCTAAAGCATAGCTTTTGAATAGATATGACCTGCTGCAGATGCCAGCTCATATTCTCAATAGAAACATGGTCAAGCACTGATCTCAAGTGAGGCACCCAAAGTTGAGCATTACTGTTGTCATAATCTTGGCTAGCAACACATTTTGATAGTTGTGATGCACAGGCTTTTGCCTTTGTTTGCTCTTCCATTGATAAAGATTTATAATACCAGCTTTGGATAATTGAGTTGATGTCTAATAAAAGGGTCTCATTCTCTCTTATTTGAGCCAGTGCATAAGATCTGAGACCTTCAATTGTGTCTTCTAGTAAGTTATTGTCTCATTTCCCATTCTCAGCCAACAGAGAAGCCAGAAAGAATTGTAATTCCTTTTTTTTCTTTATTTGGAACATTTGACAAGATTTTCCAGGCCTTTTTCAACATTGATACAGGGATTTTAAAGTAGTGTAACACACTGCAGAGCAGAAGAATTTGCTTTTCTTTATCACTGACTTTGCAATAGTTCATATTTCAGGTGGCATAAATAGAGAGTATGTTGCCTTGATTTTTTTTTAGGAAGCTCAAGTATTGACCAAATTTCACAATTCGCTTTTGAAAAAGGTAGGCACCAGCTTGTATAATGAACAAAGGCAGAAGATCCAGTTTTTTAACCAGAGCTATTGCATTGCTGTGATTTTCTTGAGTTGGAACCACCTTGCCACTAGTAATGTATAAAAGGTTCAGTGCATCTTGCACTTGCAGTTGTTCTATCTTATAGTGACTTTTAGATGCATAAGCTCTGCAAGCTTTATGTCTATTAGTGATCAAAATGTTTTCATGCTTGCAAATAGGGAAGAATTCATCAAGATTGATAATATCTGGATGTTCACTATGATCAAAAGTAATCAACCATTCTGATTTCTGAAGCCATTTTTGACCAGTGTCTGGAGGGAGATCAGCAGATCAAGCCATATTAGTAATAACTATCAGAAACTGATTAATTGATGCTTTTGAGCTTGCATCCACTAGATAGGTTGAGGAAAACCTGTACAAGATTATTCAGTTGTCATAAACAGAACATGGACTTTTGCACCTGTCTCCATATATCACAGAATTTTAAAAGAATCTGAGTCTTGCCAATTCTAGCTGAACCATACAAAACACATTGTCTCTGAATGTTCAACTTCTGTGAGTCTGGATGATTGCTGAAGTACTCTTGAATTTGAGAAAGAATGCCTTGTCTGCCAGTGAACTGTGGTGTTGGAGAAGGAACTAAAGAGAGAAAGTCTTGCTTTAGACTACCAGGTGTTGGATGGTGATCTGATTTTGAAAACATAGCTACTAAACAGAATCTTAAGTCAGAGTAACCTACTGAGTTCACCAAGAGTTGTTCTTTGAGGATCATTATACAAGACATGAATAAGAGTATCAACTTTCATTGTAATTCGAGGGTTATACAAGTAAGACTAAGAGTGTGTTTTAATTTCTTCCATCTTCCATTCATTCAGAGCCATTCTCTGCAATCTTTGTTCCACATTAAATCTATAGAAGACATGAGGAGAATGCATGTAATGTCTTTGAAAGTCTTCAGCAATAGCTTCACAATTGGTAGATATTTGCATGAGAACATTCATGAGACTCCAATGAAAAGCCAAGTGGGTTTTCAAGAGACATGTCCAGGATGGCCAGCACCTATACTCAGAATACAAGCCACAGATTGAGTATCATCAAACAACATTTCAGCCTCTTGGAGAACAAGACCAGTAGGGTTGTTCAAACCAAAACAACCACTGATAAAAGTTTCTTCTATGTCTCCATTACTGATAGACACTGGTTTGAAAAACTCCGGAGTAGCAGCAGTAGCTTAGGCTGCCTCTACCACTTTGCAATTATATCCTGGATTAGCCTTCACAGAATATGTCCTAAAGACTCAGGGGTCATGTTGACAGATGGAACAGCCATAACAAAACTTGGTTAAAGAAATTAGTAGTTGGACATGCTTATGACATGATTGTGAATACCATTTACAGTGCTGGTCATTCTCAATATCTTGCATCCAAATGTCTTTTGAATATCCAGCAGACTCTATGATTTGTTCCATTCCTGATACAAAAGGACTTGCTTTGAACTTTTCCTGACCAAAGCTCAATATCTTAGGATTGGAATAGAGATTTCTGGTAAATGCAACAAAGTTTTTGATAGCCAGGTCAATGGGCATCCAAAGACACCCAAGCATCAGAGTAATGATTCTAATATGTAAAGTTTATCAGGTATTAAGCAGAAGTTGCAGCAACAATGATGCACCACACCCTCCCATTCCAACCCCACCAATGACATCAAAATATTCACAAGGTTTGGGAATGGACCCCTTTAAGTGTCTGAGTCGGTGCATAAATTCCTGGAGAATGAAAAGTTGAGAGAGTCCTTGAATACCACCATCATCTATATTTGAATGTTAAAAATTGTAGATCGAAAAGCATAGATTGGCATACCCATTGCTAGAAGCCTCAATCCACTCTGATTGTGCATTGTGCTCTTTGCGCAAAGTGAGAGGAAGAAGGTAGAACAAATTCCCCGTCATTTGTTTGATCAGCCGTGACAGATTTACTCTCATGCTTGGGCCAGACGTTCCACGCTGTGGTGTGCCACTCAAATGGGATCTGACGTGTCCACTTCAATAGTGGACTTGAAACTTACGCTGGGGAAAGAACAACAAAAGGGATGGATTGGGGAACTGAAGGGCACAAGAGTCACTGTGAGGCAAATTGTTTGAAATGACTAGAAACAAGGGTACAACCAAAGGAAAAATCATACCGTTGGCAGTAGTAGTCTTTGATTCAATGAGGGGCCCTTCAGAATTGTATTCAAGCGTACGCACTACAGACTTAGTCAATGATGGCACGAAGTTCAATTTTCCATTGTTACCCTTGTGATCAAACCACAGAAACTTGAAGAGTATCAGAAAGCGCTTTTAAACGCATATGACTCGGAGTAGAATGGTCGACGTCGGGGTTAACACCTGAGACGGTCAAACCGCCCAAATCGGTGAACTCGGCCATTGCTTACTCATCCCCGCAGTCTGCTCTTTAGTTACAGTGGTCAAAACAGCGGACAAAAGTGCAAGTGATCTCGTACAATTACCCGGAGAGCTTCAGCAGATTCTGGCCCGACTTCATCCTGAAATGGCATTCAGTCGTGAAAGGACTATTCGGTGGACGAAGAATTTGGCGGGAGTCGGAGAGAGACCGTCACTTTGAAGCCTGGAATCCGTGGCCGCGGCAGTCTCCCTCGGCCATCGAATGATCTGACAGTTACATCGAACACGTTACCCAATACTGCTGCGAGGTGTCTGCAACTTAACCTCCAACGTCGATCTGCAACGTTAGGCAAGACTACCAGTGGAACTGTCCCCCACAGATGGACTCGGACCGCCTAAGTAGAGGATCAGAAAGGTCTTTTCGAGATTCAACTCATCTCATTCCTTCGGTCAACTCGGGTGGCAAGAAGGTGCTTCAATATGTAAGCCTTTCATAAGTCTTGCAAGTCTTTCCTGATATTGTAGTCATGTTTTTTGTTAGAATCCATGGTATATGTCATGGTTCGTCGTGTTGGGGACGCCATTCATGATTTTAGTATTGGGAATAGCCCTCGAGGCAGGAACAATAGTGTCATCAAAGCGTGGTGGTGAGGCTGCTTTTACGGAGTGTTCAATGACTTCTGCACATGATACAACAGGCTTCAAAGTTCCACAGACGAATGTTTTCCCTCTAGTTTCCCCTCAGTTTCTCCTGGTGTGTATACCATTGAGTACATCTGAGTGTACGGCTACTCAAAAAGTGTCCATATCAGTCATTTGTACCTACTATGTGAGTACGTCTGTCCAGAACCACGGAGGAACGTTTTAACGATCGCTAGAATCATTCTGCCTCTTGCCTTCATGTGGAGAGAAATTGACTGGACTTTGAGATGGTTGCAAGTATGTCGTCGTTATCTCTTCTAGTGGATTGTTCTAATCTGTTCCCAGCCCTATATTCTCCTGTGGAAAGGAAGATCACCTGCTGAAGAAAGTCTACTTCTGGATTATGTACGGAATCCTATACAATTTTCTCGTTCGCTCTTCTCTCATCTGTCTTCGATAGATCATGCTTGGGTATTTGATCCTTTTGCTAAGGTCGCAATGTCTGAACCTGACAAGGCCCTGGTAGTCCTGCGTTGGGACTCTTTCGAGCTTTGAAATACAAGCATCGAATTGTCTTCTGGTCTGCGCTCACGGCACTCGCAACGTATTTTTTCCAGTCTTTAGGTACGAGTGATACCCCAAGTTCTGGAACTTGAAAGCCATATACTGACTACAGAACCTAGCGGGAGCCATTTTTCAGCTTCGACAAAAGGAACAAGTGGATCGTACGGTTTCTTCTCCTTGTAAACCGATCACTTATTGACGTTTTTGCAGCGACTTCTGTCACTAGCATCAAAGACCTAGGACTCATACCGGATGTTGATCAGCTGAACGCCTTCGTCGCAGCTGCCGGGTTTGCTGAAGCCGCCGTTTACCAAGGACTACCAGATCCTCCATTCATTAATGGTAGTTGGGCCACAGCCCAATTCACTGTAGGCGAACTCGATTCTTATTAATAATAACCTTTGTTCACGTTTCTTTACTCAGCTTCCGACTGATCCTGGACTCAACGGAACGGTGTCCGTCAACACCACAGGGATTTTGACTGCAACGAATTGCGCAAATCCTGCAGCCACCAATCTTGATACAAGTAACCCAAATTCCTTCCAGCTTACCTCGCGATCAGTTGAAGGGTGCCTAGTCAATGTGACTTATGATTCAACTGTGAGTCTCCATGATGCTTCGTGTTCTCGTTGTGTTCTACCACGGCTTTCAGGTTTCCGCAGTACAATTCGGTGTACAATCTGTCGCATGCCCAGATAGCGCGGCAAAAGCCAATATCACTTTCCAACCCGTCATGTTCTGGTTCGTCATTCAGCAGTCCTAAGATAACCGAGGATTTAATGTGTCCCCAGGTTCTTCCATCATCAGATTGATGGTACATCTGAAGTGAAGACGATCTTTTGTGCACCTTCAATCAAGGCATCTAACGTCACTGCGTCGGTCTATCTCAACGACAAATCCCTTTACAATGTCAGTATTCAGAACGGGCAGATCCCTCCTAATAATGTTACAGGAGACCCACTTGATGGGCAGGCCTACAATGGGTCAGTTCATCCGTTCGAACTCTTTGCTTTCTCGCTCATAGAGCTGGAACAGGGTCATTTTTCCTAATAGTACAAACACTTTCATCCAAGCTCGGTCACTAGCAACAAGATCCAGTGTGCCTGGAGCTATCTTTCGGTTTGCTTCCCAACAACCTGGTGGAGTCCAATCAACATTTGATCTCCCCAATGGATTTTTGGACATTACGAACAAGGTTTATGTACGTCATTAAGGCTATCTATCCTACCTGTCAGATCTGACTTTTCTTGCCAGACTCAACATCTGTCTGTCGTCGCTAAATCCATCTATTTTGTTGACAATAATACCACGCTACACGCGGAAATAACTTCACTTGTTCCTGTTCTCTGGGTGGAGTGTGTCTATCTCCCTCCATCTATATGGTTCAGAAAAGCTAGCTGACTGATTTCTTCCAGCCCCTTTCCAGCCCATATATTTGCCGTATTTCTCATCCTAGTTGGGTCTTCTGGCATAGTCCTTCAAATTCTGCATCAACGCGAACGACGAAAAGTGCTTCTCACCGCTCCACCTGGGAGCATCGGCGCAGTAGTAGCATTGACAGCACGCTCTGGGTTTGGAGAACTGCTTCTTCCGTATGACGACGAAGCGACACTGCATCGGAAGCTTGGGGGACTGGTTTTCCGTTTGGACAGACGGACAGGCGCCATTGTAGTCGATGATGACGCGATCTACGACAATAATCTTGGTTCGGATGATGCAATGCTTTCACTCCTGGGACAGAGTCGCTCGCGGGATACGACGATCTCCTCTTCCAGTGCTTTAGCATATCAGGCAGCCTCTGGCTATCCGCCTTGGAAGACACCTTACGATCCTTAATGTTTCGATACAATATACATCTTCGCGCTGCATTTGGACCCTAATCCTGACATCTCTCACCAGACATAGTGTATATACTTGTACTTAACGAAGTCATTTCTACAATTCATTGTGATGGATTGGAACGGACTAAACAACTGGACCACACACAGCTACTTATCATAGAAATGAAGTACCACCACACGGAGGCGGAAAAGTGGCTGTTAACACCTGGAGAGGTCTTGGGAAATGACATTCAGGGGGTAGGCAGTGTGTCAACAAATTGTGGCCAAAAACAGCTATTTGGATAGAATGGTTCCTTCCAAGTTCCTTCAAGACACCTCTAGAAAACCCTGGAAAAATAAAGCAAGACGCACTAAGGACGTGAAGCCTAGGTTTAGACTCTATCTTGGAACATGCATACATATGCAACCGATGTCATTAAATTTTGACCATCAAATGTCAGCCAATGTCGCAGGCTAGAAGCCTCGCCTGCCTCGTTGGCATGCGGAAACAGTCCCTGTAGATAGCTCCCAAGGCCTGAGCCTAAGATCAATGTTGTTGAAATATGTCAGATTTTTCGGTTCGAGAGTAATTGTCCATTAGCAGTTTCTGGAAGTGAAGATGCCAAACTTCGTTGGCGGATCAGAGGTTATGGACTAAATTAAAGCATCGAGTCTCCAGCCTTCATAACCGGCGCCATGGGATGTGCAAGTGAGAGAGCTCTGAAGCGGCGCCGTTTCGTCAAGGTTGATTATATATGCACGACTCGTGCCAGATGTTTGAGTATCAACTGAGACTTCGTGAAAAAACCAATTTTGATTAATTCGAATCATTCATCGCGTCTTCCGGCCTCCAAGTAACCTCAGGAGGGTACTTAGATAGTACGTAGCGACGATTGGGTGGCTCATGCAGTGACTGTAGGGACACGGAATCGTTCCTCTTCTATGGACACACCTGGTGCAGCAGTGGGTGTCCGTGTCTGCTGTCGACCCTGGCCCTCGAAATGAAATGGCACGGTCTCTGCCAACCCTGCTAATCCATGACAGATATGTCAGGCTCCCGCACACATTTCCTGCCCTTTCGTGCCTCGGGTCCCATAATTAAATGGTCTACGTCGAATGCTTCTTTCCTGATACACACACAGCAGGGACGAATTATCACGAAAGACCCGGCCCCGGCAGAGGATTCGTATAAAGCTTGCTTGATTCTTCTCGTCCTGTTAGATTTCCCGGACCCTTAGAATTCTGCATAATGTTTTGTCGCATCCCTGGTATGCTTTTGCTGACCTTACTGGTGTTCACTATGGTTGTGTCCGCTTCCACCGTCGTAAGTCTCGACTCGTAGTGCATCGTCGCTTGAGTTTTTGCCTACTCAGTCTCACGTATTCGCATTTAGCCACCTCCCACTTCGTCTGATATGCCTGAGAGCCTGTGCCCGCCCGGAAAAAGCAAATGCTGTGAGGCGCTGGAACGTGTGAGTACAGTTTTGCATACGAACTACATGGAGTTCTATTGACACTCATTGTATCCAGTCCGATCACAGTCTTGTTGGCAACATTCTCGCCTTGCTCGGCGTCACACTCGAGGCGGTGGAGGGCTTAGTGTACGCCTTTACCATTCGTTTCTTTAAGGAGCTTTTCTTGATCCCTTCTAGTGGTATCCAATGTGTTCCAATTGATATCAACGGCATTGGTCAGAATGAGTGTCACTATGAACCTGTTTGTTGCAGTGGTCAAGACATCGTGAGTCTATCTTGAAAAGTTTCTCCACTTCAGCCAGTTCTGATGAATGAATTTTAGGAAGGCCTCATTGCCATGGGTTGCTCACCCATCAACATCAACCTTTAAGGGCCTCGGCGTTGGACTTAACCTGTTTACTGGCTTCACAAACCCACAAGTTGATAAGAAATCAAGGACCCATAGCTTTTTCCTAGGTGTCCTCGTAATTTTTAATGTTATTATGCATTCCGGCCGAGCCTAAAGTTGGCCTTGAATTCACTAAGACCATGGAATGATTATCATTCGCTCCCTGAAGGCTAGGATTATGATATTTATGCGAACTGGGAAATTTGTCACCTCAACAGTGAAAATATGTCTCTAAAAGGATAGAAGAGATGGCCGTATTTGAAGAAAACAAGCCATAGTGAGGACACGAGTATCTGCTGACCTAGTACTCCAGATGTTATCGAAATCAAAACTTGAGCGGGACGATAAGCCCATTGACTTTTCCCTTACGTATTAGCCTGAATTATCTGACAGTGAATAGCTTGTCAATAGCAGTGAATTGGTCGACAACGTTATTGACGAGTGCCACCCGGAATGTGAATCTGGGTTTGAAATTTCAAGTTCACCTTCTGCCCGAACCTTTCCTCATTTTCTTGTCTTCGTGTCTGATCACTTCCCCTTCCACGGTCATACCCCAGTTTCCTGTTCTAGTTCTTAATGTGAGTATTGATCGCTGCTAGCTCGATGTCTCGTGTCGCGATTCTCGTGGTTTCGCGGTGCCAAATGTGCCACGACACGCGAATCAAGTCGCGTTTCTTTGTCGTACCACTTTCACGTATCTGTGCTGGCAACTGCTGACGCCTTCACTCCCAGCATGCGTGAAATTGTCCATCTCCAGACAGGCCAGGTATAAGTCTTTTTACTACGTCAGCTGTGCTATCGTTGACATTATCGTGACGGTAGTGTGGTAACCAAATTGGTGTGTTCCCAAATCACCTCTTTTGATTATCGTTCTGATTACGTTTCCTCTCCTGCTAAGGTGCCAAGTTCTGGGAGGTCGTTTCCGATGAGCATGGTATTGGTCCCGATGGTTTGTACCAGGGGAATAACGACATTCAACTTGAGCGCATCTCGGTCTACTACAATGAGATCGGTGCCAACAAGTATGTTCCTCGTGCTGTCTTGGTTGATCTTGAGCCCGGCACAATGGATTCCGTGCGATCTGGCCCTCTTGGCAATCTTTTCCGCCCTGACAATTTTGTCTTCGGACAAAGCGGTGCTGGCAACAACTGGGCGAAAGGACGTAAGTATCCTTTCAATTTCAAGTCGTGTCAAGATCCTGATACAATCATTAGACTACACTGAGGGAGCTGAGCTCGTTGATGCTGTCCTCGATGTTGTTCGCAAGGAAGCTGAGGGAACCGATTGCCTTCAGGGTAAGTCCTGTGTTAAGAACATGAGGATCACGGTTGACGCGTTATATGCCTATTATAGGCTTCCAGATCACCCATTCGCTTGGTGGAGGAACTGGTGCTGGTATGGGTACCCTTTTGATTTCGAAGATCCGTGAGGAGTATCCCGACCGAATGATGTGTACATACTCTGTCGTGCCCAGCCCCAAGGTTTCCGACACTGTCGTCGAGGTATGCAGTCTGATACTGGACTGTGCTTGCCTTGCCGCTCACATTCAATATTCTCAAGCCTTACAACGCAACTCTCTCCGTCCATCAGCTCGTTGAGAACTCCGACGAAACCTTCTGCATTGATAATGAAGCTCTTTACGACATCTGCTTTAGGACTCTCAAGCTTTCGACACCGACATACGGTGACCTTAACCACCTCGTCTCAATTGTCATGTCCGGTATCACGACCTGCTTGCGCTTCCCCGGTCAGCTCAATTCCGATTTGAGGAAGTTGGCTGTTAACATGGGTAAATATGCTGTACGGTCAACTGGGCACTTTCTGATATTGCTTTTTTTTTTCAAGTTCCTTTCCCTCGTCTCCACTTCTTCTTGACTGGTTTCGCTCCTCTCACTGCCCGGGGCAGCCAACAATACCGCGCCGTCACGGTTCCTGAGCTCACTCAACAAATGTTCGATGCCAAGAACATGATGGCTGCTACTGACCCCAGGCATGGTCGTTACCTCACTGTACGTCAAACCTTGATTCTTATGGCACTGCACAACTAAACCGCGTCTTCCAGGTCGCCGCTGTCTTCCGTGGCAAGGTTTCGATGAAGGAGGTTGAGGAGCAGATGCAGAACGTCCAGAGCAAGAACTCTGCTTACTTTGTGGAATGGATCCCCAACAACGTCCAGACCGCTCAGTGTGACATTGCTCCCCGTGGTCTTAAGATGGCCGTGACCTTCCTTGGTAACTCTACCGCCATCCAGGAACTGTTCAAGCGTGTCAGTGACCAGTTCACCGCCATGTTCAAGAGGAAGGCCTTCTTGCACTGGTACACCCAGGAGGGTATGGACGAGATGGAGGTTTGTTCCTATCTATGTTTACGTAGTCTAGACATGTTTGTTGATGTCACCTTTTCTAGTTCACGGAAGCAGAGTCCAACATGCAGGATCTGGTTGCTGAATACCAACAATACCAGGATGCTACGTATGTTTGAGCTTTTCTGTCGCGGTTTGTTCTCTCAATTAATCAACTCCTGTTTAGCGCCGAGGAGGAGGGTGAGTACGAGGAGGAAGTTGGGGTGGAGGAGGAGTAGTAATCTTCTTCAACAATCGCCATACCCTTGCATACCCCCTCCAAAATCTTAGGGCTCCTTGCTGTCTACGTCTCTCTCTTACTCTAGTCCTCGCAGTTACTATATCGTACGCTTTTTATGACTTTTCCTGGCTTTATTGAAATTCTACTTTTGCGGATGTCCAACACAATCCAATTATATTTGTTCGTCCGAAACAGACCGTCTCAGTTGAAGCGATCGTCAACAGGTACACTCACGACGACTCCTACGGTGCTAGGCAAAACTGGTGGTTTTTGTGGCGAGTTCTCCGGTCTTTGTCTGTTGAAGAGCGAGGTTGATAGGTAGGTCCTCTCACCTTCCGACTGAACACAACGGATCAAACGTTCAATGTCACTCCGGCAAATTGCATCAGACATTGTGTTTTATCGTCTCCACCACTACCTTTGTAGCCGCCTTCACTGGTGGTAGGGAATGACGTGGCGAGAGCCATAGAACTGCAGCCACGTGAACGTGAAGTTTAGTCCTTGTATAAAGTATTATAGGGTAAGTTTCCTCGACTCCTTTGGGCCTGAAATGAACATTGGCATAGTGTTGTAGCAGAACATGTAAATGACACCCCATCTATGTCGGCCATTGTCAGAGGACAGTAATCTGAATGTATCCAGAAGTTTCCTTGTGTATCACCGGAGATAATTTTATGTGGATCGTTGACGCAATTACATTGTACGCGTACTGCAGGTGAGCCATTATAACCTTTTGAGACCTCAGTGAATTAGAAATATATTACATCTCCCGATACATTCATCGCAATTCCAGGCGCGCTTCAAATCCTTCGTCATTGTTTCCATCAGAGACAAACCACGTTGTCTATTTTTAGAAACAGACGCCGAGCTCCTGATTCATCATGGATGACGACGGTAAGCACAAATCGATTTCCTCCCGCACACATTGGTCATTGAAGGCCAGTGACAGGATAGCATGAGTTTAAATCACGAATCTGTCGATTGTTCTGTCGAGATGGATGAGAAACGAGAGAAAGTATGTTTTGACGACTGGAGATAATCGATAATGTTCCGAAGCGATCGCCCACACAGGGCCAAACAAAGAATTTTTGCTTGGTCTAAAGATAGCCAATTTTTTTCCTTTCTCCTCTTCCTCTCCACTCGAAACCGTCGATCCGAGTGGCGAGGAAGACGACATCGCTATCCAAACAATAATTATTACGACCATGACCAAATCCGCCGCCGCCGCCGTTCAAGAGGCTCCGGTCCGCCCCGTTTTATCTCGTTCTCCAAGTGCTGCCAACATCTTGGCGCCACCTGCTTCTGCCACCATTGTCGCTGATGGTGTCGAGCAAACAGAAGGTGTTCTTGAGCTCGCGGACGGTTCCGCCTTTCGAGGAATTAGCTTCGGTGCCGAAGGGAAGAGCATTGCAGGCGAATGTGTTTTCCAAACTGGTACGTCAGTCCAGGCCAATGTGTGGCCTTGGTCTTACGTGTCGAAATAGGTATGGTCGGATACACAGAATCCTTGACCGATCCTTCGTATGAGGGCCAGATCCTCGTGTTAACATACCCATTGATTGGTAACTACGGAGTCCCTGAACGTCCGAAATCTCTTGACACGCTCCCGGCCGAGTTCGAGTCCTCGCGAATTCACGTCGCAGCACTCGTTGTTGGATACTATTCCGACAACTTCAGTCACTTCCTCGCCAACTCTTCACTCGGTGCATGGCTAAAAGAAAACGGCATTCCTGCCCTTTTCGGCGTGGATACGCGCGCACTCACGAAAAAGATCAGAGAAAAGGGCTCCATGCTCGGCAAAGTCCTCGCACGAAATACTACTGGCTTTTCGGGTCGCCCAAACCCTCTTCTTCGGTCGCTTCCCGCTTCCTCCACTCCCCCCACTCCCTTCTCATGGCGCGAAGAATTCATTGACATTCCTTTCGTCGACCCGAATCAGACTAACCTCGTTGCCGCCGTATCTATAAAGGCTCCGCGCTTGTACAAGCCGACAGGAACACCAAAACTCCATCCTTCTGGACGCCCTTTACGCGTTCTCGCACTGGACGTGGGTATGAAATACAACCAGATCCGCTGCTTCATCAACCGCGGTGTAGAGCTCAAGGTCGTGCCATGGAATTACGATTTTCTTTCTGACTCGGAACCTTACGACGGACTTTTCATTTCCAACGGACCTGGTGATCCTACCATGATACAAGAGACGGTGGCACGCATCACGAAGGCGATGGAAGGGGCAGGCACGCCGATCTTTGGTATCTGCCTCGGACACCAGCTGATGGCGCTGGCTGCCGGTGCAAAGACGTCGAAGATGAAGTACGGAAACCGCGGTCACAACATTCCATGCACCGACGCGCTCTCTGGACGATGCTACATCACGAGTCAAAATCACGGTTATCAAGTCGACACCTCTACCCTTCCCTCAGGCTGGAAGGAACTCTTCCGCAACGCCAACGATGAGAGTAACGAGGGTATCTACTGCCTCGACAAACCCTTCTTCTCCGTCCAATTCCACCCTGAATCCACACCTGGTCCACGCGACACTGAATTCCTCTTCGATGTCTTCCTTCAAAACGTCGCTGACTGCGCCGCTACCAACTCTCTTGTTCCTATCTCCATGCCCGGTGGCAAGAAAGAGGACAACGAGCGCCGTGTCCCGCGCGCCAAGGTGTCCAAAGTCATCATTCTTGGTTCTGGTGGTCTCTCCATCGGCCAGGCCGGTGAATTCGACTACTCTGGCTCACAGGCGATCAAGGCTTTGAAGGAGGAAGGGATTTACACCATCATGGTCAACCCTAACATCGCTACCATTGCTACCTCGAAAGGCCTGGCAGATAAAGTCTACTTCCTCCCTGTGACGCCCGAGTTCGTTCGCAAGATCATCAAATTTGAGAAGCCCGACGGTATTTATGTCACCTTTGGTGGTCAAACGGCTCTCAACGTTGGTATCAAGCTCAAGGATGAGTTTGCAGAGCTGGGAGTACAGGTGTTGGGTACCCCCATTCAGACGATCATAACTACCGAGGATCGTCAGCTCTTCGCCTCTGCCATGGAAGAAATTGGAGAGAAGTGTGCTGAGAGTTTCACTGCAACCAACCCTGACGATGCAGTTTCTGCTGCGCGCGCTATCGGGTTCCCCGTCATCGTTCGTGCTGCGTACGCTCTTGGCGGTCTGGGATCTGGATTTGCACAAGATGAGGCTCAGCTCCGTGCGCTTTGTAGTAAGGCGTTTGCTACGAGCCCTCAGGTACTGGTTGAGAAGAGTATGAAGGGTTGGAAGGAGATCGAGTACGAAGTCGTTCGTGATTGTCGCGATAACTGCATCACGGTTTGTAACATGGAGGTGCGTGCCGCTGTCCCATCCGAGCCGTCGAGAAAGAAGACTCATTCTACACCCAGAACTTCGATCCCCTCGGTATCCATACTGGTGACTCGATCGTCGTTGCACCCTCCCAGACGCTCTCGGATGCGGACTATAATATGCTTCGAACTACGGCTATCAACGTCATTCGCCATCTCGGTGTCGTTGGAGAATGTAACATTCAGTACGCCCTCAACCCGGTCTCACAGGAATACTGCATCATCGAGGTAAGAAGCACTATTGACTTCTAATTTTTCTTCCCTAACAATAGAGTCTAGGTCAACGCCCGTCTCTCTCGTTCATCTGCGCTCGCCTCGAAAGCCACCGGATACCCCCTGGCGTTCATCGCAGCGAAACTTGGTCTTGGTATCCCTCTGAATGAGATCAAGAACTCTGTTACAAAAGTCACTAGCGCCTGCTTCGAACCTAGCTTGGACTACTGTGTCGTTAAGATTCCTCGCTGGGATCTGAAGAAGTTCAACCGTGTGAGCAGACTGTTGAGTAGTAGCATGAAGAGTGTCGGAGAGGTCATGAGTATTGGACGGACATTCGAGGAGACCATTCAGAAGGCAATCCGGGCTATTGATGACCAGTTCGCTGGGTTTGCTAAGGCAAGTTCTCATGTCTTGTATTATGCTCGATCTGCGTTCCTGAGAGTTGATTTCTAGAATGATTATGTTGAGGATATCGATACAGAACTCTTGAACCCTACCGACAAGCGCATTTTCGCGATCTCTACTGCATTCCACCGGGGCTATAGCGTTGACAAGATCTGGCAGATGACCAACATCGACAAGTGGTTCTTGACCAAGCTCGAGAACATCTTTAAGATGGAGAAGCATCTTTCGTACGTTGCTCAGGGCTTGTCTTTGCTTGTCTTTCTAACACTGTCGACAGAACTTGCAACGTCTCGACCATCTCTTCGACTCTTCTTCGTCAGGCCAAGCAACTCGGTTTCTCGGATCGTCAGCTGGCTGGCTGCATGAGCTCGACTGAACTTGCTGTGCGCAGGCTCCGTCAAGAGAACGGAATTAGTCCGTTCGTCAAGCAGATTGATACCGTCGCTGCAGAGTTCCCTGCCTTCACCAACTATCTCTACACGACATACAACGCCTTCGAACACGATGTCAAGTTTGATGACCGAGGTGTCATGGTTCTCGGATCTGGTGTCTACCGCATCGGTTCCTCCGTCGAGTTCGATTGGTGCGCGGTTCGGGCTATTAGGACATTGCGCGAGCAAGGCCTTCCGACAGTCATGGTCAACTACAACCCGGAAACTGTCAGTACGGATTACGACGAGGCAGACCGTCTGTACTTTGAGAACATCAGTCTGGAGACCATTCTCGATATCTACGACGCAGAGCAGTCCCGTGGTGTCATCCTCTCCATGGGTGGCCAGACTCCCAATAATATTGCTCTTCCGCTCTATCGTCAAAATGTCAAGATTTACGGAACCTCTCCCGAGATGATCGATACCGCGGAGAATCGCTTCAAGTTCTCTCGACTTCTTGACGCTATCGGAGTAGACCAGCCTCATTGGAAGGAGCTGACCAGCTTTGAGGAGGCTTTGGCGTTCTGCGACAAAGTCGGCTATCCGGTCTTGGTGCGACCCTCGTACGTCCTCTCTGGAGCGGCCATGAACGTCGTTTCTACCGGGGACGACCTGGAGAATTACCTGACCCAGGCTACTGCTGTCTCCCGCGACCACCCCGTTGTCATCACCAAGTACATTGAGCAGGCCAAGGAAATCGAGATGGACGCTGTCGCCAAGGACGGAAAGATGGTTATGCACTACATCTCCGAGCACGTCGAGAATGCTGGTGTCCATTCTGGAGACGCAACCCTCATCCACCCTCCCCAAGACCTCGACCCTGAAACTGTCCGTCAGATTGAAGAAGCCACAGCTAAGATTGGTAACGCGCTCAACGTTACTGGTCCTTTCAACATCCAGTTTATCGCCAAGAACAATGAGATCAAGGTCATCGAGTGCAACCTCCGTGCCGCTCGTTCTTTCCCCTTCGTCTCAAAGGTCACTGGTGTTGATGCCATCGAGATGGCGACGAAAGTTATGCTCGACCTGCCCATTGAAGCGTACCCCGACACTGGTCTTCCTCCGGACTATGTTGGTGTCAAGGTCCCTCAGTTCAGCTTCAGCCGACTCTCGGGCGCAGATCCTGTTTTGGGTGTTGAAATGGCTTCGACAGGAGAGGTAGCCTGCTTTGGACGAGACAAGTATGAGGCGTACCTGAAGGGTCTCATTGCCACCGGCATCATTCCACCGAAGAAGAATATCCTCTTCTCAATTGGCAGCTATCGCGAGAAACTCGAGCTTCTGCCCTCGATTCAGAAGCTGAGCGGTGCAGGATACAATATCTTTGCCACTTCTGGTACTGCCGATTTCTTGACGGAGCACAACGTTCCCTGCAAGGTGTGTTTTCTGTTTGTTGCATTCCGAGTTCTGCTTTCTCACACGCGTTTTCTTCACAGTACCTCGAGACCCTTGGCGAAGACAGCCGTAGCGAACAAAAATCCGAGTATTCCTTGACGCAGCATCTGGCTAACAACCTCATTGACATGTACATCAACTTGCCTTCCAAGAATCACTATCGTCGTCCCGCGAGCTATTCCTCCAAGGGATACCATACCCGTCGCATGGCTGTTGATTTCGCGGTTCCCCTAATTACTAACGTTAAGAATGCAAAGATGCTTGCCGAGGCTCTCATTCGAAGACTACCACTTGTTGTTTCCTCCGTAGACTCGAAGAGCTCGCACCGGACACACTCCTTCCCTGGGCTCGTCAACATTTCTGCATTCGTCCCTGGTCTTACGGAGAACAGGCAAAATGTGACTGCTGTCACTGAAGCTTCTGTCAGTGCCGGCTTCACGACTGCTATGATTCTGCCATGGGATGGTAAGAGTACGATTGTCGATCGTCCTTCGCTCGAGAAAGCCCAGGCCAGTGCTACCGGGGCTGCTGCGTCCAATTACACCTTGAGTATCACTGCCTCAGCAAGCAACTCTCACACTCTAGACGAGGAGACCCTCGCCGAGGTGAAATCCTTATTTATACCTTTTGGAGTTGTTGGCGCCTCCTTGCCTGTATCTGCTGTTGCCGCACACTTCACTACCTGGCCAGCAGACAAGCCCATTATCTCCGACGCCAAGGGTTCAGATCTCGCGTCCGTCCTTCTGCTCGCCAGCCTTCATAGCCGTAGCGTTCATATCACCGATGTTCGCACCAGCGACGATCTGCTCCTCATCTCCCTCAGCAAGGCCAAGCACCTGAAAGTCACCTGTGACGTCTCTGTCTATTCCTTGTTTTTCACGCGGGAACAGTACCCGGATATGACAGTGCTTCCAACTGCGGCGGATCAAAAGCTGCTCTGGAAGAACTTGAGCACCATCGACGCTTTCTCTGTTGGCCATGCCCCGTACAGTCTTGCTCAGGCAAACGGTAAATCGTCATCCCCGGCCTCTGGTATTGAGGAGACCCTGCCTCTGTTACTCACCGCTGTGACGGACGGTCGTCTGACTCTCGACGACATCCGACTCCGCCTGCATGACAATCCAGTTTCCATCTTCGGCATTGCTGATCAGCTACATACGAGCGTTGAGGTAGTTCTCGGGCGTAGAGCTCCCTTTGCAAAGCGCTCGTCTGGCTGGTCGCCATTGGACGGTAAAACTGTTTCGGGTGCCATTCATCGCGTTATCGTTCATGGCAACACGACTTTCCTCGACGGGTCACTCTTGTCAACATCTGGAAGGGACGTGTCAGCTTCGACCATGAGCCACCCACCCCTGCCTGCTTCTACAGTTCCACATCCATCAACGCCTGCTGTGAAAGATGTTGAACGTTCCGCCGTTATGACATTGCCCATAGTCACCCAGGGCCCGTCAGCTAATCAGCTTTACTCTCACATTCTCCCTCATCCAAGTTTCCATCGTCGTCATATCCTGACTGTCAAACAGTTCACTCAGAAGGACCTCTACGATCTTTTCTCTCTCGCTCACGAAATGCGGCTCCAGGTCGAACGGAACGGAACCTTGGACATTCTGAAAGGAAAGGTTCTCTGCACGTTGTTCTACGAACCTTCCACTCGGACGAGTGCCTCCTTCGATGCTGCAATGAAGAGGTGTGGTGGCACAGTTGTGCAGGTTAGCGCGGATCGGGCGTCGGTTCAGAAAGGCGAGACTATACCGGACACGATTCGCACACTCTCCTGCTACACGGATGCGATTGTGATGCGCCACCCTGACGTGGGAAGCGCACAGTTGGCTGCTAAATTCTCACCAGTTCCGATCATCAATGCTGGCGATGGTGTTGGAGAGCATCCCACTCAAGTAAGATTCATTCTTTTTTCTTTTTTCTTTGTTGGTTACAATGTTCGTCTTAGGCACTTCTGGACATCTACACCATTCGTTCTGAACTTGGTACTGTCAATGGCCGTACTATCACCCTGCTTGGAGACCTCAAGAATGGGCGCACCGTGCACAGCTTGGTAGCCCTTCTCTCCCTGTACACCGTTCGACTGAACTTTGTCTCTCCCTCTGCGCTCTCGATGCCTTCCAGTGTGGTTACAGCAGCACGCAAGGCAGGCATTCCAGTTACGATATGCGAGTCGCTGGACGAGGTATTGGCCGACACCGATGTCTTGTACGTTACTCGCGTGCAGAAGGAGCGGTTTGCGAGTGAGGCAGAGTGGCTGCAGGTGAAAGATGCTTATCGTGTGGATCATGCCGTCCTCTCGAGGGCGAAAGAGGATATGATCGTCATGCATCCCCTGCCTCGAGTCAATGGTATGAATGAATCATAAGTCTTATGTCTGTTCTAACTTATACTTGTTTATAGAAATCGACCCCGAAGTCGATTTCGACTCGAGACGGGCAGTCTACTTCCGGCAGATGCGCTATGGTCTTTTCGTAAGTGTTTAGTATCATCTTTCAGACTGTAAACTCATGTTCTTTCTGCAGATTCGAATGGCACTCCTTGCCAGCGTCATGGCCTGATGATAATCTATGAATCCATATTAGGACTCATTCAAATGAACAACAGCTAGATATATTCTTGTGTTAAACAAAAGCAGCATACCAAAGGAGGCTGGGACACCGATAGAGCAGTTACCAAATCAGCAACAATTCAATCTATGTATTTTGTAGCAACCACTAGCAAGGCATACATACCTAGATTTTCGTAGTAGAGTCAGATCAATTGTATCCGATATATACGTACATATCAGTAAGCAATGTATTTTTGAACTGACCCACCAGTGATGATAGTCGTGATTGACATGCAGATCTATTCAGCAGCTATGCGGACCGCTGCCCTCTTCGCCCCAACGACGACGCCATGAGTTTATATTCTGGTGAGCCTTTGGTAGAGACCCCCTCCAGCAATCCAAAGAGTGCCAACTTTGACGAGGCGTCTGTGATGAACGCCTTGAATGGCTTTGACCGCGAAGGCAAACTCTGCCGCAGCTACAACTGCTGTGGCACCAATTTCCCTGATATTCATGCTCTGCTCGAGCACTTCGAGGACGTACACTTCGGTCCCGCCACTCATGCACAGAGAACGGTGCCCTTCAATCCCCAGCCAATCGACTCGGCCCAGCCCCCCTTTGAGGCGGACATGGAGCTCGATTTCAATAACTTTACCCCCCCGGCTCCGCCATCTGTCTCGCATAGCTCCCCATACACCTCCCCACGCACCTCCCCATGCACCTCCCAGCCGCCATCTCCAAGCCCTGACGCAACCACCCATCCCCAATTCCTCAACGCCTCTGCCCGCTTCTCGGCAGACTACATACCAGGGCTATATGCCAGCAACGGGGAAGAGATCCATGTCAACGGTACCTCTGATTTTGCCACAAGCCTGAATAGTGCTTATGTGGGTCAGATGAACCCTGGAGTGCCTCCGATAGCCCAACAACAGTCGCTAGGCCAACAATCCATTCCTGCTGCGCTCCCCGTTGCCTCTGGTACCTCCATCTTCCCCAATACGTCCAACACTTCCACGCACACCCCCGCACACATCCCTTTGCCCGCGCCGTCCCTGCTCCTCTCCAAGCCCTTCCGGTGCCCCAACCCCAATTGTAACAAGAGCTACAGGCAGGCCAACGGCCTCAAATACCACTTGACGCACGGGTCCTGCAACTTGGCGCCCCCAAAGGACCTGGAGCACATCAAAGACCTCCCCGAGCGCAGGCGCCGCCAGCGCTCCGCTTCTTTCGGTGCGCGGTCCTCTTCAGACCCCACCTTGTCCAATGCCCAACCGCCACCGAGCGGCGAGGTCCTACAGCTTCAGGGACGACTTGGGACCACCGAGACCGAGTTGAGGGACATTGAGCGCGAGGCGGAGAAGCAGCTCAAGCCGTTCGCGTGTGGAGTTGGCGACTGCAGGAGGAGGTATAAGAACATGAACGGGCTGCGGTACCACTATCAGCATTCAGGCGACCACAGGGCTGTCGGGCTCGCGCTGCTCGCGGGCGGCCTGCATGAGTGTTTAGGGAATAATAGGAAGGACTCAATGTTGTCGGCGGTGAGGGTGGATATTGCGACCCCTTTGGGGAGTCAGAGTGAGAAGAGTCTGATCAAGCAGGTGGAGAGAGAGGGACGCAGGAAAGTGCCACAGCAGAGGATGCTTGAGTTCCAGCAGCAGCAGCAGCAGCAACAGATGAAGCAGGGGATCGGGGTTGATGTTGTTATGCAAGCGGGTAGAGTATGTGACTTTGACGAAAATATGTCAGCATCCCAAGACATACTGGCCGAGAAGCGAGAGAAAGTTATGACATCACTGAATGTTATATTCCACAAAGTCCAGCATTACAGAGACTTGCTATCTTGCCGCGAAGGTGATGCGCAAAAAGTCCTCGATGCCTTCCAAACGGTAAATACAGTACTGTTGCAATTGAATGCGGACATGGGGTACTCAACCAACATTTATATTCCAAAAGCTGCTGGATACTGAGAGTTTCCAAGATCGAGGTCAATTGATTGCTGCCATGCGCAGACTCTGCGCATGTACCAATCTATACCCAACTCGTTTTTTCTTAAAAGGACATCCCCCGTCCTTTGGAGATGAACCAGTTTCAGCGGGTAGTTTCGCCGACATCTATAAAATCGTCTTTCAAGGTGAAGAAACCTGTTTCAAGGTAATTAGACTGTATCAGCGATCACAAGTTGAACATATGACAAAGGTGTGTATTCTCCTGATCTGTAAAATTAGAGAACTGAATTTGATAGCAAGGTGTACGCAAGGGAGGCTATTCTTTGGGCTCAATTATCACATCCGAATATTCTTCCCTTCTACGGACTCGTCCAACTCGGATCACGGTTATCTTTCGTTTCCCGTTGGGCGACGAACGGTAATCTTGAGGATTATTTGGCTGGCAACCCGGGTGCAACTTATCGATTACTTCTTGTAAGCATTCAAGATCAACTCAACATCGTCCTGATTCCCTCTTCAGTGTTTGGACACAGCGGCTGGGGTGGAATACCTGCATAAAAACGACATCGTTCACGGCGACTTGAAAGGAGTAAGGCTGTCTTTGTGTTCATTGTATATAAAATTCTCATTATCTTCTATTTATTTTTTTAAATCAAGCTTAATGTCCTCATTGACAGTTCCGGCAGAGCGGCGTTAGGCGACTTTGGGCTTGCCAGTGTGACCGACCCACAGATTTTGAAATGGAGCACGCAATCATCTATAGCCTCCAAGGGGGGAACAGCACGATGGCAGGCTCCTGAATTATTACCCCCTGAAGACACGTCCGAGAAAGTCTACAACAGCAAAGAAAGTGATGTGTTCGCCTGGGCAAACGTCTGTTACGAGGTGAACTCGGTTCTGGCAGTTCTTCGTTCGATCTTACCTTCTGTCGGCAGATATTCACTGGACATCACCCATATTATGAAATTACAAAAGCAACGTCTGTCATGTTGAGTATCATGCAAGGTAAGACTCCGACCCGCCCACAGGATGGCGATCCTGCCTGGCTTGAACATGGCTTAAATGACCGCATCTGGGACCTAATGAAGGATTGCTGGAACTTTCAACCTTCTGAGCGTCCAAATATGACTATAGTGGTCCTCCGCCTTGATTCAGAGAAACCACTTGATTCTCGGCCCCCTGGTGAGTGGGCGGAAAAGGTGGCCATGCATTTTCGAAATGCACAAAACGCAGAATTAGTCAGGGATATGCTGCCATTTTGGGAAGAATTAGAGTCCCTTCTCTCCCGCATCGTATCAGGGATTTGAGGATACACTTAAATTAGGTGCTGCGTGTTCTCTCTTAACTCCGCAAAGACAAGAAATGTCTTGAATGAGATTTACAATGAAGACTGTAGGGCTAATTGAGAGCATTTCACTGTGGCACCATGTCTGATTATTTCAATTTATTTCTGTCGTGATTCCTTGAGCACAACAAAAATCCTGAGGTTGTACAGGCCAAACGCACTGCCCAGAGAAAACTAAAAATAGTATGAGCCATTGAGTGTATTCATTCCTTTCAGAGAGGTGCATGTTCATCAGCCTTAGCATACAGTTCTTTTTGGGAATTTATTTAATTTAATTTAAGACGTTTAAGAAATAATTTTGTATTGAATCATATAAGTAATAATATTACATAATATTGCTAGAGTCATCAGCAAAAGGTGTTTCTATCAGCTCAGCCGTGTGCCAGATGGCAGGTCTAACTCTAGAGTACTAGAGTTTTCCGTTTACGATGGTTCAGCAGAACCTGAGTATTTGGCTCACGCGAATTAAAAGCACGCCCATTTCATATGTAGTAACCTAGGACTAGCAGATACAAGGCAGATATCTGCTGTCAGCCTGACATCGTCGCACCCTTCGCTGCAGTCTGCAGCTAGTGATTTTTGGAGGAAACTACAAGACTTCCGGCTGCGGTTTATCAGAGTTGGAGTTGGGTAAGTAGGATTTGCTAGGCTTTAAGAGGTATTCATTCAGATTCCTTCACTAGTACATGTCCAGACAACTTAGGAAAAAGGTTCCTGTATGCTCTCGAAAATCTTTCATAATGCCGTCAGCAAGCAGCTATATAAAAAAGATTGTCCCAGTGCCAATGATTCTTCGATAAGTACATCTTTCGCCTCCGCCTCCTTTCCAGTGCCAGTCTTTCCAGACATGGAAAGATTGACCTGAGTTGAACCGAACAGTATTGCGGAAATGTTTCAGTTATAACGCTACACGCCTTTAGGTAACTTCTTATTGAGCAGGCACATAAGTGCCTCATAGTGCTGATACGCAATGATAGAAATGCAAGAATGCCTATGTTAAATCTGGCGGCCACTCTTTTATCTCCCTCCTCCCTTCCCTACGTTCTCTTCACTTCACTATGCACCAAGATCGCGAGTCAGAACATGCTGCTTCCACTCCAGGACTCTCTGTAGCTCCTAGGCCTTCCATTAAACCCGGAACACCTGCACACCATGGCTCAGAACTAGCACCTTCAGATGCTGTGGAATCGAGGAATAATCCAGTGGAAGCTAGTAGCCCTAATTCGCTTACACATGATCATCCGACATCTACCCCATCAGCTCCAAATTCTGGAGGTACCATTGCTTTTGTGCCAGTCGCGTCCGACCACGGCCCAGTGGAAGTTAGCCCTATGTCGCCTATAAATGATCAACCGACATCTACCCCATCGGTTCCAAATTCAGGAGGTGCCGCTGCTTTTGCGCTAGTCGCGTCCGACCAAGGACCTTCATCCTTGCCTGCCTCCGGATCGAATGACAATCCCACAAGATCAATACGACGAAAACCCATACCCCAAACATCGCTTGGATTGGAGGAAGGAGATCCGGAATGTCGACGCGGCCTGCCTTTACCTCCTCTTCCACCTGAAGTACGAGTTCGTCACAATAGGATTGGACTCGAGTCACCCTTGTCTCCCGGACCACGTTCCGGCATCGATTATATTGTGCCTGTCAATCAAAGGGTGAGTGAAGATAGGTCCTCTGGGCGTCAATCAAGCCGAGGTTCAATGATCATCAGATAACGCAGGAGAAAACTGCGAGAGAACGCCTGCAGCCTACTTTATTAACAGCAATCGCCGAAAGGGACAAGTATGCCTTCAAGGCCAAGATAACAGGTTACTCCTTAAATATTGCTATCGGCTTACAGATCATTCTTGGAGCACTTACGACGGGCCTAGCGTCTGTTGCGAGTATCAGTCATCAGGTAGTGACATTCCTTCAATGACCAGCTAATACTCAACTTCCTTTGTCTAGACTGCAGTTGCTACAGCCGTCCTTGGTATGGTATCAACGTTCTATCTATTCAGGACTTGACCTCATCGAGCCTCTTCGAGGTGGCCTCTCAACTATAACAGCTTCTTATCTGGCTCGCGCTCGAGGATCTAGCGAACCGGAGCTATCGATTACGAAAGTGAAGGATCTAGAGCAGCTCATTCGCCAATGTGAAGCTTTCCAGATGGACCATGGAAAGACCCTTGGTGATCAGTATGATAAAGAGCTTGAAGACTTTCGGAACCGTTTGGAAGATCTCCTCAGAAATTCTGATGGGTAGGATCAACATTTGACTTGTTCCATTTACTTACAGAGCATATCGAAGGTACCGTCGACTTGCACCACCAGCCTGATCACATTAAGCCCGCATCTTTACAATACCTCTCATTTGGTACTAGTACTGTGGCACTTGCTAACCAAATGGGTTTTGACTTCATACCCTGTGTATGTAATTACAAATAAGTACTGGAACATTGGCAAACGGGTGCTAATAAGGATAATTGCAATTATAGAAGATTTAAACACTCCTCGACTTCGCTAGGAGATGGAGAGCATGTCAGAATTCTATGGTGTAGGTACATACCACTGAAGTTACTTAAAATAGGTACCACGGATTTGTGGGGAAATGAAATCGTACTTAATCGATCATGTTTGAATGTATCATTGTATCTATCAAATCTTAAAGTACTTGTTAGCATTCATGTAAATATGTATCCTGTTACGCGTTCTGTCCGTTCAAGTTCCGCGTAAGACGCGCAAGCACGTGCACTAATCACGAGATCACGTGTTTCCGTGTTGTCATAATCGACTGCTCTTCCTTTCTTTTCCCAATTTCCGTGGACACAACGCGTCTATCTATCGTTGAATCGCCACTCTTGGTATCAACGACCGACCAAGTATCACACTAACTCCCAAGATGAAGAACAAAAACAAACAGACGAAGTTCCCTGTGGTGCGTCCTCCATAGTTTTGAGAGAGACTCGTGTGAATGTAGGTTTCTGCCGCACTTCAAGGCGCGTATCAAGAAGATAATGCAGAAGGATGAGGAGGTTGGAAAGGTCGCACAAGCTACTCCTATCGTCATTTGTAAGTGCTTTAAATTCACTTCAACAGATTGTAACATTTCGTCGTTTCATCACAGCAAAAGCTCTGGAACTGTTCCTTGGCTTGATAATCGAGCAAGCCAGTAAAGTTACAATGGAGAGGGGTGCCAAAAAAGTGGAGGCGTATCATCTGTGCGTTCATCTACTCTCGCACGACGTTGAATTGTTACCTGCCAATCCAGAAAACATGCAGTCGAGACCACGGAAATGCTCGATTTTCTCAAAGAAATTGTGGAAGCCGTACCAGATCCATCAGCAGGTGGAACGATTGATCTGGAAAGCGAGAATGCGGAGGCAGCTGCAAAAAAGAAGAGAGGGAAAAGAAAAAAAGCTGCAGGTAATGGGGAAGGAGAGCCGCCGAAAAAGCGACGGAAGAAGAAGGCTGGTGATGAAGGTGAAGGCGCGGAAGTGGATGCTGAATCTAAAGAGCAACAAAAAGATGGCAAACGAAGTCGACAAGTAGTGTCGAATTATCGACCTCGGAGTCCGAGTAGCGATGACGATGGTTATGATGAACATTCGTGAAAGGCACTGTCAAGGTGTCGTGGCCTCTGTAGTATTATAGTATTGTATACGTATTAAAAGGGGAACATTCAGGCAAAGACAGATCTGTGATACTCGAGCTATACGAGCTCGACCTCTCCTCGAGCGACAAGTTGCTCGACGACGTAGTATGGCACTAACGAAATGTGGTTCTTCCGCATCTCTAGAGCTGTTTCACTGATGACAACTATCGAATGATATACAATCCAAAAAGGCCATCAAGACTTACTCTGGCAGACGGATTGGTGGACAATCTTGTAGCGCATGGACAAAGACGGGTCGTGTTTTATCGGGTTGCGTAACTGAAAGGTATTAAAGAGAGCTCGAAGACCCAAGAACAGAGATGCGTACTCATACTGGGAACGAAAGCAATTGAATCGTCCAGGTGGGCCTGGGACGGAGGCAAACTCTGTAATACACACTTGTACAAGTGGCGATCGAGAATATTTGCGTACCTGTACGTGAACATTGTTAGAATCTACAGGATGGGTCATTTTTGGGGTAGGCGATTACCGTCTTGCATGATCCAATTCGCCGGTTGTTAGACGTGTCTGTACTTCAGTATTTGTCATGATGAATCGCGCAAATCTGTCTATCTAAAATGTGCCCTGAGCATGCTTGAGAGGTACTCCCCGGGAATGTAAGCACAGCGACTCACCTTAGAATGTCGAGTACGCACATATGATCGCACGATAAACTTCACCCGTTCCATCTCAGTCTGAGCAAGCATAATCCTGATATGCTCGTCCTCCGATGTCGATGCATCCTCTCGTAGTAGCTGCACAGTTTGCGACTGTCCAGTGACCTCTGATGAACGAGATTGAAAATAAAACAATCGAATCGAGCCCCACCTGTCGTCGTATGTGATCAAGTATGTTCACCAAAAGCTCTTCTTGTGCAGGCAGGATATCCGGACAGTTCCTCTCGTTTATCCAGTGTCGTACTAGTTGTTGTAGAGGGGTCTCCTCTTCAGCTAGTAGCGTCAATGCATCATCGGGTGGCATTGTAGCAGGCCCAGTAGCCACATCGTCGTCATCAGGGGCATCTCGCGCACGGTCAATGAATGAGCGTCCTCCGGCGGCCAGTAGATCGTACTCCTCGTCCCAATCCATGGTGGGTGGTGACTGCAAAATGGCCGATACACACGTGACTTTTGCGGAAAAGGCCCTTGAATCTACGTTCAATTCTTTTGCGACATCGTTTCGTTCGCGTCCCAGCTCGAGCGTTGCTGGATACTGATACTGCTGAAAAGGGAAATTGTTTTTCCCCATTAACATCCCACCTTGCTCAGTACCAGTTGTCCCCACCGTTAAGGGCATGAACTCTTCCGTACTTGTCCACAGCCTGAGCTCCCTGGTTCATGATACACCTGATTTAAGGATAATTCCGGACTGACACTGTTCCAGAAATCACTCTAGCTCTTAGGATGCTGAATATCGTGACGTGATACAGGGACTGGGAAAGTACTGACGAGCTCCACCAGGTGCGCTAACGTTCATAATGGGAAAACCTCACGAATCATCCTCATGGATTTCGGGATCTGCTCTGCTCGGGTGACGTCTGTGTGTCAATTGCGGCAGGATTATTTACTCAGCCTTTGAAATCAAGACCGTTAATCAAGTATACGAACTGTCTGACAACTAGATGATAAGGCAGATAGAGAATTTCATGCCCGGCTGACACTCAATTCCTGATTGATTTATTGGGAGGTAATTGTATTCTAGCCGGCCCTCAGCATACTTACCATAACCGTCTACTTCATGGTGTGTACCGGCATACCAACTATCCCGAAGAACTACATGCGCCTAATAGCGAACCTCAACCGTCGACGGTTTCGCATTTCTCACCCAACTTCGCACCGGCCATCTTCCACTTAACCTCCACCCCTTCCGCATCCGGCGGGCGCAATCTCCGGTATGCCCCCACTGCCTCAGCCTCACCGTCGAAACCGTCCTCCATTTCCTCTCCGAATGGCCACAGTACGGCAACGAGCACCATGTCCATCTTGTATACCCACTCAAACGAAAAGTTGTTAATCAACGACCCACCTCGACACGCTCACACCCCACAAACCAACCTAACTCTATCTCTTGGATTTCGGCAGGCCTGCCAGGCTACTAACACTTTCTAGCTATGGTACGGTCCGTGGCACAGCTGCTCGTCCCTTACCTGCCTGCATCTGCAGGCATCCATCGAAAGCACCCTCCCCACTCCACCAGCTTGTGCAATGTATCAGGGATTACCAGGGGGTTGCCGTCTAAAACGACGTAAGGAAACGTCGACCCACTCATTCTCCGCGTACAGGGGGTATGGGATTCCGGGGCCCTCATGGGACATGAAGAACCCAAAATACATGTATCAAGAACCGTTGGTCCTGTTCGTAGTACCGTGCAACATAGACGCAAAGCGCAAAGCGCACGTAAGAATGGATCAAAAAAAAAAAATATCAACTATCCTCCAACTCTGGCTGACTCTCATCTCCAGTAGAAGGTCTGCCCTAGGTCTATGAGCTGTCCCTGGCACAGAAAACCGGAACAGACTAGAAGTTCAGTCGTGTCAGTGAGTTGCTCTATCCTATCGAATATCTCAAAGCCGAGAACAAAGTTTTTAAGTAATACAGACTAGCCCGAAAAAGTTTCACCATCGACGAGATTTTCCGAATGTATAAAAGCGCAATTCGTCGTTGTCAGTTATACTATGGGAGCACTGGGCAGTTACCTAGGGGATGCTATCCTACGTTCTGAGTATGACGAGTATTGACATGATATTCCTCTGAGCAATTCAACATGTTAAGGACCGTTATTCTCCATTTGACCATGTTCTAGTCCAACTCTCAGTTATCGGCTCACTTCTTTCCATGATTGCTTTTCTTTTCACCACCGAAGTGGCATGCCATACAGAAGAGGACACAGAATCCATGACTTGGTACGAAATATCTCCAATGGGCCGGCGAATGATTAGCGAAGGGTATCATGGATGGAATGGAAGCGAAGTGGACAAAAAATCAATGGTCAAAAGGAATTGCTGCTGGGAGTTTGAGCTCACGCAATTGAAGTTAGCAAACTGAGATAGACTTTGTTGAGCAGATGTGATGATATCATTGTCGAAACCTTTGTTTGAGAGCATAAGTACGATCGGTAAGCCAGGTATTTGGAGGAGAACATAAAGATGGACCCGATCGTGGGATACGACAAAATTTGAAGCGCCTGCTGGCTGGAAACTGACTTTGCGAGGTTACGGCCAATTAGTAAAAACGGCCTGTGAGAAAGTCCGATCCTTACATACGGGATACCTCAAACATTTCCTGAGGGGATGCCCTGAAGGTGCAGCGCCACAGCGGACGGCTTCAAAGTTTCTTGGCGTCAATTGACAACTTCTTCCGTAGGACGAGGAAAAAAGGTCAGAGTCATTGACCCAGATGAGAGTAGTACCATATATGCAAATATTGAAGAAGGGTGAATTCACTGATGATCCTTCCGGTGAGGTTCGTTCACATGAGTGCTTTCATCTCGGGTATGCTTGTGCCAGTAAGCCGAAAGCGAAGATCATGAAGTTGTTAGAGGGGAGTTTTGGACCCTCGAACGTTAGTGAAAGCTTACGTACGACTGCACAGCTCGGAATCACCCCATTAGCATATTCCCCACTTTCGGTGGACAAGCAACGATCAGTCAAGTAACGGTTACTGTATGGAGATCAAAGCAAGGATTCTGTCTGTCAGAGGTCTGGACACGAGTATAGAAAAATAACAAGGGATATCTTATTATGATTGTGTAGTTCCATGTGTCTCTAGGAAACGAGTCAATTCGGACTGTCGCGGCGGACTACGTTCTTGAAGTTTCAAAGTTGAAAGTCCTGATCCTGAAGATTCCTTGGACGCCAGTAGGTTGTCTACATATGCCGCAAATAAAAGGAAGTGTAAGAGAAATGGTGGCCCTACCATGCCACCATGGAATTCTAGCGTCATGACAAATGGATCGTGGAGGACTGCGGCATTGAGATGACAAGGTATCAAGACCTAGTAGTATCAGCTCTAAATTAGTACTTACCCAGGGACATCATCTCCAGTTGGGTCATCGCCACGTAAAGTACTGACCTCGCATTGACAATGATCAATTTGACTCGAAAAGGACTAAAGTCCAAGTCAGCTTCTTGATCTCCGCATCATGATTTATATGATCATCAAAGTTTGTTTTGAAGAACCAACCAGGCACTCATGAGACTCGGAGTACATGGAAGCCCGACCTTGCTTGTAGCCTCTTGGCCACTTCGTATGTATGCTGTGACAATGGAGCTTGTACTGCCATTCTCACCTCCCCGATCAAATGTGCGATAGTATGCAGACTTTGACTCACCGCTTCTTCAGCCCGGAGTGGCTAAGAGGCTTCAAAGTTCAGCTTCATTTTCTCTCTGCTGGCGGTCCACAGGTGGGAAACTGGTCATGTCACTTCTAATGTACATATTTCTGACGTAAAGAGGCCAAAAACACAAAAAAAGCTGGCAAAGAAGTAACGTCACAAAAAAGGGAACGTACGTAGATGTCCGATGATTGAAGCTTTGAAGCTTGAAGCATAAACACAATCGCCGCTATATGGGTCTGACGCCTGACGATTGAAGATCACATTCCTCGCCTCCGAACCACTTATGCAGCCGTCTGGCCCCTCGTTCGCGATCTCCTCCGACATGCTCGCAACCTATGTATGCAGAATTCCGAAACTTTCCCAAACCTTCTTCTGGGTCTCGAAGTTCTTAAGTATGAAGCTCGTTATACCTTCCCAGAGTTACTGTGCTAGACACTTGGTCTTTCTCCATAATTTCTCTGTCGCGCAACCAACCAGAATAATCCATTGCTGGTTACAGGGAGCATCGATCTGAGTCAACTCATCACATCATGGTCGGCTCTACACTAACGTTCTTCGACACCGAAGCATATAAAGGTGGCCAGCAGCACCACCAATCACAACTCTCGAATCACCAATCACTTTTTGCCCAGCTATGTCCGTCTTTTCATCAGGAGCGCCCACAGGATGTTTACCCTCCCCATTCTCGTCAAGTTACATATACGCCCGACCGGTATGATGCTGACCTTAGACACCAGTACTTTCAAGCTTCGCTCTATGCGGGAAATGGAATGACGACAGATGCGCCATTCGATGATATTGCTTTGACGGCATCGAAGGGAGACAGTTTCTTATATGAACTACAGACGACAGACGACAGATACATCGGTTATCACCCCCATTCAAAACCTACGGACGATGCCAACACACTCAACACGAACGCAAGCCGTCGGGCTTCGTGCGCGGGAGGACATGAAATGTTGGGCCAACAGCAGGTTCAACACCAGAGTTCTTTTTTGTCGTGTTTCGGGTATGAGTCTCAAAATCCTCCTTTGACACAGAATATCACACGACCTTTTTCTTCGGTCCAAACCTCGACAATTCGCACTTCCGAGGCGCTTGGCTCTCGTCCACTTTCGGATTCTCACTCTTCATGCCCATTGCTCGGATTCGTATCTTCTTCTAGGACAGAGGAGATCCACCCCAATAACTTCTCTGAAACCAATATAACTCAATCTGTGACTGATGCGGTTGCGGGACAGAGCACTCCGAGCATTGATCCAATGAACTTTGAGTCTTTGTCCTCGAAACCATCAGCACGTAAATTAAGCAGGCAAAGTCGTACATCGGAGAAGACCATTACCAACCTTGGTATCACATCAAAAGCCACCACCAAGTACAGACGCTCAAAGAAGCCGGGAACGGCACGATCGACCAAAGTGAAGCAAGTGGGGGTAGACGGGAGTGGTAGTGAAGAACCGGCAACTAGAAACCCTCTCAGCGCCAGTGTAGTGGGCGGTGAGAGCGGTGAAGTTGTGGGCGAACCAAGTTCTCGACCGTGAGTTGACTCTTTCCCGTAGTTAAATGTCGCTGACGAGCATCCTCCTTCAATTATATGTCTTTCTTCGCGATAATGTATTACGGAATCACCTTGTTTTTCCTTTGGATTTATCTTTTCATTACACGGTCCGGTTCTTACTTCACTGATAACGCCACAACCAACTACAATCTTATGCGAACGTGTTCTAAATTTTAACTCCGAAAACGCCGTTCCGATTGTTGGCTTTTCCTCCCTTCTTCATAGGCCCGGTGCATGTACGTACTGAAAAAGGCTCAAGGTGCGCAACGTTTTCTAGACTTTCCATCTACGGCTCGTTATGCCGCTTGTCCCTTTCCTTTTTTTTTTCTTATATTCCATTTTGCTGACTCGGCTGTTCTGCCAATCTCTTTCCATGCATCCTCGATCGCGATCTACGGTGATTCTTTCTTTTTGTACAATTCCGCACGACGACGTTTGGATTCATAATCGATCTTTACGCTGGCGCGCCATGATCCGCGTCAATTCAACCCTCGTTTGCAGATGAAATGTGTTTTTGCAGAAGGCGAGGACACGTGTAGAAGGTGCAAACCCGGTAGACGTGTATGCATCGTTGAAGGCAGAAGGTCAAAGAAGGCACCCACAGGCAGGTAAGTCTGAATCAGGTGGTTGGCGTTTGTGAAGTCGTCAAAAAACCTCTCCAAGAACTGGACGTACCATCCTGGTGGAATAACCGGATTCAGAGGCCATCTGTGTGCTCCTGTACAGAGTTGGCGCCCATCATAAGAGGCTTTTTGACGCAACTGCTTTTACCACCACCCCTTTCTCTGATATGATTTCTTTGTCCACCTTGCCGAGCTCATACTCATTCCCTTGGCATTTGTAACCGCTACAAACATCTTTTTGCACAGATCAAGCAGAAGGATGCAATCATCGAGTCACTTCTCCAACAGGCGAGTAGTTATCAATTCTTACATTTAATGCGCCCTTATAACTTACGTATACATAGTTTGATTGGGGAGCTTGCTCCCCTCTGTATAGATACTGATCGAAATTGCAGATGCTTATGTCAGCACGCGGAAATTTGGTTTTGTTTAGTTCAAGGGATTTTGTCCGTATTGTGGGAATTTCAAACTTGCACGCGCGTGAATTTGATTGTGTTTAGTTTAAGGGATTTTGTCCGTATTGTGGGAATATCTCGTCTGGCATGCCCACGCGCGCGCTGCTGTGCTCCGCTTTTGGCCAGCGGAGTTTGGATTTGACTAAACCTTAACGGGTGCTTCTATCAACACAATCTGACGCGCGCTGTCATCGCGTGTGATTCTCTGGCTACTTGGGGCTTACTACTGCTTCTGAGACTGCTCTGTGATCCTGCTTTTGAAGACCTAAACTTTGACTATATAGTCATATATAGCGCACTAAGAGGTTGC
>JABAKA010000028.1:0-10646 GCA_018857285.1 Termitomyces sp. Mi166#008
TAGCCTCAGGGCTACAATTAGCAAGCTGGTGTCCATTGAAGAACTAGAGGCCATCAAAGGCATAGTCAGCATAGGTGTTTCAATTGCCATTGGACTGCCTGCCAGAAGGAGCATCAGCACAGTCCAAGTAGGTGGGGCAGTGACAGTTTTGTTTAATGGAGTAGGAGGAGGAGGTCAGGACTGTTGAGTAGGAGGAGGTTGAGGGATGGACAATATAGAATCTGAGTCAGAGGGAGACAGAGCCAGGGAAGCAACTCCTGATGCAGTGTTGCCAGTTTTCTGCTTTTGTAATGCATGCACACACCACTTAGCAATGCGCTTTTCAATGACAACAAGGGCCTCACCAATTTGCTGATCAGTGCCTCTGATAGTGATGAACTGGCACCCTTCTTCACCACTAAGACTGACTGCAAAGGCAGCCAAGTGGGAGCCAGACAGGTCATGGGCTTGTTTAAGGCCCCCCTCAGATACCCAACTGTGTGCAACACCAGAGAGTTGGAAACCTCCAGTGCACATTTGTAATGGCAGATTTGACTATTAATAGGGGGAAGATCCCAAGTGAAGGGGATGGCCAGGGGTTTGCTAGGTGTAGATTGTGTTACATGTTATAGGATACAAGAGGGTGGGCATGGTAGGAGTTTTTGATAAAGGAGGAGCAGTGAAGTCTAATGTACAGGCCAAGAAACACAAATTTCCTTACATACATAATCCAAATTCGAAGACAGCGCTGCCTCTGTGAATAGATAAAAACTCTATCATGGGTATATATATCCTCCCTTGGAACCTAACCTTGCCTACAACTTTGCCTGCACCAGACCCTCCCTCTTTGCACGCTCTCTCAACTCCCTCCTCAAAATCTTCCCCGCCGCACTATTAACATCTCAATGATCAGCACTAGATTGCGCGTGGCATCAAGACACCCACCTCTTTGGAATAACATCTACAACGACTACACCCCCGCGCAAAAACTTGTGTCCCGCGACCCGCCCCTCCATCCACTTCTTCACGTCCCGCGCAAACGCGTGCGTATCTTTACGTCGAGGGTCAGTAGGGACAATGTACGCTCTTGGATAAATAAATAAATAAATGACGGTCGAGAGGGAAAAAAAAAAAAGACGCGCGTACCTCGGTAGCTCAGTCGCCTCTTTAGGATCGTCCACGCCTATAACCGCCGCATCCGCAATCTCAGGATGCGTGAGCAACACGCTCTCCAATTCCGACGGGGGCACTAACCGAAGCCATCAGCCAGCTTCTCCTAGACACACAGACCTTATTCACGTACCTTGAAAACCTTTATACTTGATCAACTCCTTCCTCCTATCCACAACCCAATAAAACCCCTCTGCATCTCTCACACAGACATCCCCCGTCTTGAACCACCCATCGCTCGTAATCGCCTCGGTCGTGGCCCTCTCGTTCCGCAGGTACCCCTTCATAATCGTGCGGCCCCTCAACCACAGTTCGCCGGGCTGGCCCTCATGCACATCCTCATCCTGATGGGAATCGGGATCGACAATGCGCGCCTCGAGATTCGGGAGGAGAACACCGATGCTCCCGGCCTTGGGCAGCGCAAACTCGGGAGGGAGGATATGTGCGATCGGGGACGTCTCGGTGAGGCCGTAACCCTGCATGACGGAGAGGGTGATGCCCTTTGTGCGGAAGCGGTCGGTGACTTGGAGGATGAGGTCTTTGCCGAGGGGCGCGGCGGCGCTGAAGGCTCTGGAGAGGGTGGAAAGGTTGTATTTGTCAACGGCTGTGGAGGGGGTTAATATATTTCACGAGTGGGGGAAGAATGAAGTACCGGGATGCCGGGCGAGGACGACGAGGACGGGTGGGACGACCATTGTTATTGTTATTTTGAACTTTTCAATGTTGGAGCAGAAAGAGTCGGGGTCGAAGCGGGGCTGGACGATGACGGGCATGCCGGTGAGGAAAGGAACGAGAATGATGGCTATGGCACCTGGGTAGAGTTAGCACGCACGACACATGGATTGTGAAGGGAGTTTGTACCATAGATGTGATAGAATGGGAGGACGCCGAGGAGCCTGTCGTGTGGGTGGTTGACTTTAAAGACGGTCCTGGCAATGTCGACGTTGGTGGTCAAGTTTGCATGGGTGGTCTGGGGGGGGGGGGGGGTGGTGAGAACAAGTGGATAAAAATAGACGGGAGAACGTTACCTCGACGCCTTTGGGTTTGCCGGTGGTACCGCTGCTGTAGCAGATGAAAGCGGTCTCGTTGGCAGCTTGACCATTGAACTGATGTTCCTTTTCAAGTGGGTCCATGGCAAGCAGCTGATCAAGAGTGAGATAGGGGACGTTGACGTCGACTTTGGGGCCTCCAGCCCAAGCGAGACCGGGGCCAATGACGACAGTGCGCCGGGTGATCTCTTGCTCTGAAAGAGCAAGGGAACGGAACATTTGGAGGACGACAGGAAGACCCTCGGTGCTGGTGACGACGATGGAGGCATGCGAGTCGGTGTACTGGTGCTGGAGCTCCCTAGGGACATAGGCGGTGTTGGCCGGAGAACAGCAAAGACCAGCGGCGATGGAGCCGAGGAGGACGACGGGGAATGCGATGGAGTTTGGTGCAAAGAGGAGGAGGGTTGCGCCGGGAGACTGGGGTGCTAGACGGGGGTGGGTGCGGATGGCGTTGGCAAAAGAGAGGGCGGCATGTTTGAATTGGGCACGGGTGAGGGTGGTGTCGGTTGCAGCGTCGGTGTAGGCGGGGAAGTGGGCGGGGAAGGGGCGGGCGTCGGGGGAGAAGAGGTGGGTAAAGATGGAGCGGGAGTAGACGGGGACGTCGGGGATGTGAGAGGTGTAGATGCGGGAAGACATTGAGCTGGACCAGGGTACGGCATGGCGCTCAAAATAAGAGCGCGCTGTAACGTGACAAGAGCGTGATCCACGTTGTTTATTCTTGTTTCTCGTTTTGTTCAGTTGCTTGCAGCCATGGCCTCCCTCCTCGAGCGCATGAACATCGTCCCCGCTGCAGGCCCCGTGCGCCACAAATCTCACTCCCGTGCCTCTCCCTACGTGGGTCTCTCCTCCTCTTTCTCTCCTCTGTCCTCTCATTTCCCCGCAGAACCGCCCCCCAAAGGGTGACATTGACTCCCAATGGACTCACGACCTCTACGACAACGGCTCTCTCTCTGCCCGCCTCGACATCAAACCCTCTGCGCCCCGTCTCAGCATCCCCGCCATAACCCAAAAAGCCCTCCGCGCCGCAACCTCCCCCTCGTCCTCCTCCACCCGCCCCCTCTCCATAAAGGGCGCCTCCTCCTCTGCAAACGTCGTCGAAGTCGCCAACCTCCTCCCCGGCACAACCCCAAACGACGTCGCAGCCATCTTTGGGTCCTGCGGCGAAATCACCGCCTCCCGCCTCGTCACACCCACAGACGCACAGTCCCCCCGCATTAGACTCACGTACAAGTCCCCCGTACACGCCGCCGCCGCCGTGGCAAAATACAACAACCAGCCTGCGGACGGCAATATCCTCAGCGTCCGCATAGTCGGCGCCACCAGCCTCGCGACAAGTCTTGGCGTGAGACTGGGCGGTGCAGACGGCCTCGGCCTTGTCAGACAGGAAGGCAGTGTAGATGTGCTCATGGACTCGGAAGATTCCAACTCGTAAGTTTCGTTGCTTTCATTTCCCCCCAACTACTCTCTTATCCCCTCTAGCAAAATGCGTTCAGACTCTTTGCGAGACGATCCCCGCGCCCAGGTCCTCGTCGCACCACCAGGCGCCAACCCCGCCGATTACACTCAGTCACCTGCCAACTCACGGGGCGGTGCCAGACGTGGTGGTAGAGGTGCAAGGGGAGGAGGAGGCCGTCGAGGCAGGAGGGGTCTCGAGGCTCGTATGGACACTGATTAATTCCTAGAGTCTTTGTGTACTTTCTTTTTCTTGACCCCATCTATCAACATTTATTAATCGCGAGTGTCATACATGTACCGAAAGTTCCTTTCATCACGCTGTCAAAGTGCTGACTGCCAAAAAGAACCGTATCCCGAATGACAACTGTGAGGTTCGAACTCACGCCCTTGCGGACTGGATTATGGACAAATTGGGTCACCCACTACCTAATTCCAGCGCCTTAGACCACTCGGCCAAGTTGCCATGACTACGAGTGTTTCTTTAAAAGCCAGATTCAGTCAAGTGTGAGCATCGCGCGACCTGAAATGGTATCTAGTCCCTCAGAGATTCTTCCATATAGTGGCTTTCAACGATCATGGAGGTCTGAAAATGACGAGGCACGCATACACAAAATTGATTGTAAATCTATAACGAAAATGTAGGGAACCACCGACCCATCGAGACCTCCTGGAAAACATAGAGGCAACGATAAAAGGGTACTAAGACGTCCAGCTTGCTCAGAACACGGCCTGACACTCGAACGACCGCTTGGACAGTATAAGAGCAGTCATGAGCAACATGGGGAAAAAGGATGGCCGTGTCGCCGCACAAAGAAAAGAGGAATGAAAATTTCGGGGTTTATGTAGGTGGGCCGTGGGAGATTGGTTTAGGGTAGGCGTCGCTGCTGGTGATGGACCCATTCTGCAGGTATGGCCCCTTTCTCCAGGGTGATGGACCCATTCTGCAGGTATGGCCCCTTTCTCCAGGTACATTCGCTCCTGCCAGCCATGATCGACGACGTCGGGCATATGGATTGTGCCGCATATTGATCCTATCCTGGTCCGGTACCCGATCCTCCGTATATCTCTCCGCCCCGACACAGACAATCCTCCGTATATTTCTCTCCGCCATCATGTCTCTCTACCTCTGCGTCGACTGCGGCGGCTCCAAGACCTCTGCTGTCATCTGCGATTCCGAGGGCACAATCCTCGCACGCGCATTGGGTGGCCCCTCCAACTTTGCCAATCTCACCTTCTCCCAGTTCACCGCCGCTGTCTCCAGCACCGTCCAAGACGCCCTCCGCGCCTGTCCTCCCGAGCTCCACCTCCCCACCACCCTCCCACCCACACCCACCCCCTTTGCCGCCGCATCCTTTGGCGTCTCGGGCGTCGACTCCCCCGCCGCCATCTCCTCACTCACACCCCCCCTCTCTACCCTCCTCAACCTAACCCCTGCCCATGTCCACATCTCCAACGACACCCACCTCCTCGCCTCCCCGCTCCTCACGCACCCCGACACATCCCACGCCGTCGCCGTCATTGCCGGCACCGGCTCCATCGCCGTCTCCTTCGCCCAGCGACCCGACGGGTCCATCCACGAGCTTGCGAGAGTCGGCGGGTGGGGGTGGATCCTCGGCGACGAGGGTGGCGGCTTCAATGTAGGCCGCGAGGCCGTCCGCCAGATCTTGTTAGATTTCGATAGGGCGTCGGTGTCCGGCCGTCCGCCCGCGGCCGCGGAGAGCGTGTTGACCAAGAGAGTATTGGAGACGTTTGGCGTCACGCATGTGCCGGAGATTTTACCGCTTGTGTATTTATCTCATGGGACGACAGAGTATCTCAAGCTCCCGCGCGAGAAACGTCTGTCGTCGTTATCCCCGCTCGTGTTTGAAGCAGCGTTTGACCACAACGACGCGTTTGCGCTCCGGATCCTCAAGATGTGTGCGGGGTCCCTAGCGGAGCAGGTGGCCGTTCTGCTTGGGGACGGCGCTGAGGCTGAGGATGCGCCAAGGACGGTCAAGGCCGAGGAGAGCGTGATTTCGTTTGGGGGGTCGTTGGTTGGGATTGACAAGTACAGAGCTCTGGTGCTGGAGGATTTGAAGAGTAGGGGACATGTCTTTCGATATGTAGAGTTTGTCGATGATGCGGCGGCGGTTGGAGCGGTCGGGCTTGCGGCTGCTGCGAGGCTTGTTGCGAGTAGTCCTAGTTAGGCCATGAGTCAATGAGAAGGAAGCCGTGTATGGCAAGACCTTTGGATTCCGTGCTGTCTGCAGCTCAAGTCCTTCGATGTTTCATCCTTGTCATTGAAGAGAAATGTTCGATACCTCTTACGGGTCAAAATTCTATCCGTTTTCGTAGCGTAAATGACACGTACGTCTGCAAATTCTTACTCGGATGAGAACAAACATTTCTCTTCATCCTTAACGCTGACTTCGGATCTTCTTTGTGGCTAGTAAGACTTTCATTAGCTCTGATCGAACTTGGACGTTGAACTCTAGATGATTATATATATCGGGTGGTAGCCAATCTGACAGCTTTCTGACTACGATAGGACTCCAGTCCATTGCTTCTAGCGCGTTAACGGTGTTCTTCAAATTTGGGTGTCGCCCCGAGAACCCTTTCTTAATTCTCTGCGTTATTCGTCCAGAAACAAGATTCCGGCTCGCCTGGCCACCACCTTGCTCGTCGACTTTCGCTCGGCGCGGTTACAGCTCTAACTGTCATTTCCTGTTATGGATACATCCTGCTTTTTTGTTGCCTTTGTTGTCGTGCTCGAGACCTGACAGACTTTAGTATTCGCAGCTTGGTGTTGCCTTTGTTGTCGTCAGAGAAGACCCAGTTTATATCTGGCAGCCACGTCCTTGTCAGATTTAGGCATAGTTGCGGAGAATGTGTTTTTCTTCTCTTCTTGTGTCTTCTTTTTCTTTGTGTCTTTTCATGGCACACTCTGAGTGCACCTGTGCTGTGCTTCGGACCCCAGCTTTTCCTTTCCATCATCAGCGCTTGTAGGTTCTCTCAACATTTTCGATCCTCAAACCCTGAGGTGAACAGAACTCCACGTTGTTTAGAGAAGTAGGTTCTACGACATGTGTAATGTTTCACTGACATTGTTCGATCTTGCAGATTCTTTTGATTGGTTCGACTTGAAGTGCCTACCCAGATATGGACAAGCCTAATTCACCGTTTGCAATTCTTCAAAGCTCCATTATGCTGGTGCATGTTCCGGCATCTCCTTGCTACTTCAAAAACTATTAATGTGAGAATACAACATCCGCTCAGCGTACTATGCTATCATTTCAGTGCAATGCCCACCTTGGATCATCTAGTTTTGTGCTTCACATTGTGGCGTTCACAGTGAAGAGGGACTTGGTGAGAATTTAAATCATTGCATCCTTCAAATACCATCAAAATACACTTACACTTGATGAAGATGTCGGGCAGTGATGGTCAATTTGACCGACAGTGGCATCCATATGCTGGCGCAGAAAGGGCTTCTGGCTGCCTAGATGCGATGATCGGATTGTGTGACAATATACCAAGGATAGTAGCGTTCGTAAATGTTCTTTGGTTCTCTGAGTTCTCTCATCATGACCGCTACGGTTTCCTTCAATTATGGCCTTCATACGGTGACTCGGCATCTTGTACTAGTTCAACTTCCAGATGTATTGGGTAAGTACGTTATATTCATACTCCGAACTCGAGTTGAGTACAGGCGACACTTGCAAATTTATACTGTGTCACGGTTCAAAGTTCGAGGTCTATTATGTCAAAGCTCTTCACCATCAACCGATCTGGATAAACCGCAGTTCCGTTTCACTTTGAAAAAAAAAAATTAAAGTTTGAATGACCTGATCGTGCCCACCATCCATTGACAGAATTCGATTTGGTCAGTGGCAGTTGACATTCTTCGCATGAACTACTCATGCTGGATTAGGGAATCGGAAGGCGCAAGTAATTGCACACCTACTTACAAAACTTACGAAATTCCACTTTCAAAATCTTCGAATGTCTAGATCTCTCTCTCTCTAACTCCGTCTTGGCTCGTTGACAAGTAATATGGAACTGACACAACTCGGGAAAGCATAAAGACGTAAGCGAAGATGCTTTAGACCGCGATCGGAAATTGGAGTGAGGGGCACAAAGGTTTAAAGAGAGCAGGAGGACCTCTACAACCAACAATTTGACGACTTTTGTCTTCAAGCTACTTGAACACCCTGTCAATCACTACACAATGTTTGCTCGTCTCGTCACCATCGTCCTCCTCGTCCTCCCTTCCATTGCTGTTCCCACCGATGGCTATTCCACAAGTGACAGCACTGCTCCAAGCTGCAGCAGTGGTGAAGTTATGTGCTGCGACGACGCTACCAAGGTGAGCATATTCCTCTCTTTCTAGATGTTCTTGTCTAATTCGTTCGTGTATAGGCCGGCCCTGCTAGTGCTGGGAGTATCCTAGGTACCCTCCTTGGCGCTAGCCTCGGGAGCTTAACCGTTCCCCTTTCAGGTATGTGTGATTTTGACAATGATGAACAGTTGTTTGAATGTTTCAATAGTGAAATGCATTCCTGTCACTGGAATTGGTGCTGATGGCGAGTCTTGCGCTGCCCAGACCGCTTGTTGTGAACATAACAACATTGTGAGTATATGGTGTTATGTACATTGGAGCAGACTTATTCAACTTGCTTTCATAGAACGGCCTTGTTTCTGTGGCATGCACTCCCATCAACGTCAATGTCTGAGTAACGTGCACGCGTCCTCGAGATCAGTCAGGCCCAAGAGGCCTTTCGGACATTACTAGGAGTACTCAGTCTCTTGTTAGCATATCCTGCCTGGATGAATATATATATATTTGTTCTTCAAGATGACCTTTGTTTGTGGGGTTGCTATGTATAGCTGGCTCAGGCTGCTGTTGAGTTTGCATCAACACCCGCATAGGATTTATTATGTGGTGTTATCAAGTTCCCCCAAGTTGACATATCACTGCTTTTCAGCTTAATTTAGCTGATTATGACATCTTCCAGTAATTTTGGCACCATCTATCCCCAGAGAGGACACTAACCTAAAAACAGTCCATGTCACAGAGGAGGCCTAGCCGGAATTACAGTGACGTCAATATTGCTTTTCTTGTTTTATATCCTATACCCCCGGGGGCTTTGCCCTATGTCGGGTTCTGCTGCGTGTGCACGGTCTACATATCCGTCCTGTCTACATAGTTTTCTAATCTATCTGGCTCCCGCACTTGCAGTGGCCTCGTTGTGCCTAAATTTGATACAAGATTCCGGCTCGCACTCTGGCCACCAGTCGACTTTCGCTCGGGCCCGGTTACAGTTCTACTCCACTGTCATTTCCTGTTATGGAAACATCCTGCTTTTCGGGTGCCTGTCACAACTTGTTGCCTTCGTTGTCGTGCTCGAGACCTGACAATCTTGATTATTCGCAACTTGGTGTTGCGCTTGTTGTCGGCAGAGAAGACCCAGTGTACAGCCACGTCTTTGTCAGATTTAAGCATGGTTGCGGAGAATATGTTTTTCTTCTCTTCTTCCTCTTTGTGTCCTTTCATGGCGCTTGAAATCTGGGTGCGTCTGTGCTGCGTTGCCGATCCCAGCTTTTCTGCTCCATTATCAGCGCTTGGCCTCTTTCAACATTTTCGATCCTCAAACCCTGAGGTGAACAGAACTCCACATTGTTTAGAGAAGTAGGTTCTACGACACGTGTAATGTTTCGATCTTGCAGATTCTTTTGATTGATTCAACCTTTAAATGTCTACCCAGATATAGACAAGCCTAATTCACCGTCTGCAATCCTTCCAAGGCTCTACTATGCTGGTGCACGTTGAAGCATCTCCTTGCTACTTCAAAATCTATTAATGTGAGAATACAACGTCCGCTCAGCGTACTATGCTATCATTTCAGTGCAATGCCGACCTTGAATCATCTAGTTTTTTACTTCACATTGTGGCGTTCACACTGAAGAGCGACTGGTGAGAATTCAAATCATCGCATCCTCCAAATACAATCAAAACACACTTGATGAGGATGTCTGGCAGTCATAGTCAATTTGACTGACAGTGGTATTCATATGCTGGCATAGAAAGGCTTCTGGCTGCCTAGATGCGATGATCGGATTGTGTGACAAGATACCAAGGATAGTAGCGTTCGTAGGTGTTCTTTGGTTCTCTGAGTTCTCTCCATTATGGACGCTACCTCAACTTCCAGATGGATTGGGTAAGTACGTTATACATTCTGTATTTTCTGACTTCAGATTCGAGTTGCCACAGGGTACAGGCGACATTTGCAAATTTATACTATGTCACGGTTAAAAGTCCGAGGTCTATTATGTCAAAGCTCTTCACCATCAACCGATCTGGATAAACTACAGTTCTGTTTCACTTTGAAAAAAAAATTAAAGTTTGAATGACCTGATCATGCCCACCATGACAGAATTTGATTTGGTCAGTGGCAGTTGACACTCTTAGCATGAACTACTCATACTGGATTAGGAAATTGGAAGGCGCAAGCGATTACACACACACCGCAAAACTTACGAAATTCTCCTTTCGAAATCTTCAAGAGTGTCTAGATCTCTCTCTCTCTCTCTCTCTCTCTCTCTAACTCCGAGTTTTGGCTCGTTGACAAGTAATATGGAATTGACCCAACTCGGGTAAGTACAAAGACTTGAGTGAAGATGCTTTAGACCGCGATCGGAAGTCGGAGTAAAGGGCACAAAGGTTTAAAAGAGAGCAGGAGGACCTCTACAACCAACAATTTGACGACTTTTGTCTTCGAGCTACTTGAACACCCCGTCAATCACTACACAATGCTTGCTCGTCTCGTCACCATCGTCCTCCTCGTCCTCCCTTCCATTGCTGTTCCCACCGATGGCTATTCTCCAAGTTGCAGCACAGCTCCAACTGATAGCTATTCTCCAAGTTACAGCACTGCTCCAAGTTATAGTACTGCTCCAAGTTATAGTACTGCTCCAAGTTACAGCACTGCTCCAAGTTACAGCACTGCTCCAAGT
>JABAKA010000028.1:19933-68723 GCA_018857285.1 Termitomyces sp. Mi166#008
TGTTCCTCGCGAATTCCCCAACGAGTTCCATTTACACGATTTTCCGAACAATACGACGCGATGACAAGACCAACTCTGCATATCAGGATTAGTGTCGAAGTCATGACGTAGAATCGAGCAGGTTCAGACTGAAGCTCCCAATCTCAAGCACCTCTCCATTCCTTTCCAATCGGCGATCGACCTCTCCGGCAGATTGATCTCTTTCGAAGTCACCCAAAACCTGCGAACGAGAAGTGTGGTGGTTGAGTGCGAGACGAGAGTTGCTGTCATGATGATATCGTAGCTGTGCCACACATGGAGAGAATGCGAGGAGTTTTTGTTTGATGTGAGAAGACGCTGTGGAGGATGATGGGCTTAATTTCATGGTACAAGTCGAATGAACGATGCAATAGTGGGATAAGATATGTGTGATGAGAAAATATCGAAAGAGATTATCGCTTTTATTATACGATGGACTGAGGCCTTTTCCCTCTAAAACGCTTCGGGAGACATGAAAGGGAATGGTGCGAACGTGGGTTATAATCCTTCAGAGAAGACATACTTATAGTCTTTCCTCGAATAGCTCGGACAATGTGTTCAACTTGATGAAGTACCCATATTCCTCTTATTGTTTTCCACTAGTACAAGCGCATTTTGAGAATAAGTCCTGTGGTCTCTGCGAGAGGCTGAGATTGATAGCTCTTCAGGTTGACTTGTATCAATCTTATAAGGCAACGAATATGGATACTTTCCTCAAGTCAGGAATCCTTATATGATACCGAGTCATAGTATACATACATTGTCTCCAGTGGTACATAGCAGCTATCGTTCTTGAGTGATCACTAAGTGATGACAACTGCAGTCCTGATAAAACGAATTCAATCGTCACGGTGACAAATTACAAGAAACTTGATTGATATTGGAGCTAGGACTCAGTCTGAGTCACCAAGCCGGCGCAGACCTTCCAGAGGTTCCCCCGCGTTTGATCCAGTGTTAGCAATTGAGAAGCGCCAGGATCTCTCCCTCACCCTCAAAGTAGCCATACCCTTGTACAAGTTTCGAGTGTTGGTTAGTACCTGATGTGATGCATCTCGTACCTTTCCAAGCCAGGGAGCCTGGTTGAGAAATTGTCAGGAATTTAGGTCCAGCCACGAAACTTGTCGTCACCTCAAGTGGCACACAAATTCAGGATCTAGATGAGACCCGTTGTATTCCTTGAGACCGAGTAATCCATTAATCGCAGGCGCTCAGTACACGTGGGTTTACTGCTGTATCCGGGGATATCGTTCTTGATCTTGGGTTCGTGCAACATGCTGAAAAGTCGTGGAGGAGCCCTACTGACTCATGCCGATATCAATGTCTTTGGCCAGCATTAGCCCCGCGCAAGGAGCTGTAATATCACAAACGTCGTCACTGATCACGGGATGGATGACCGATACCCAACGGTACCCACTACCCCCCTCATCGATAAGATCGTCATCGTGGCTGATAATCATGCGCAGGAGTAGAAAACAGGTCATCAACGGTAGCGAATTAGACTCTTGCCAACCAAAACAGCATTCAGGACGGCATCTTCCTATAATATAGCCAAGATCGAGGCATTTTAACCTATTAAGGTCAGTGAATAAGATTGACTTCGACACGATCGTCATGATAGAAATTGATACGAACGGGTCTTCGTCGCGTGTTCATCCAGCCAAGAGAGAAGACCCAGCGGCGATTGGCACTCTTGAGGCGATTACGGTTTAAAAAGACAGCGGGTGGCTTCTCGCACAGTAACAATACCCAGTCAGTCGCATTGACATCCACCACACTCCTCTCTAAAGCAAAATGTCGAACTATACTAGTCTCGCCCGTAATGAAGTTCCTGGACCATACGCGTCAAATCATAGCATTTCTAGCCATCGAGTATTAGGGAACGTGGTAGGCGGTGGCCAATTCTCGCAACGCTATTACCAGTCGAGTAGTAGCCTAGCCTCCGCTCTCACGCCCGTGGTCTCGAAGGCTGAGGAAAAAAAGTGATTCGTTTCTATGCACTTACCAGTGCTTTGCTAACTTTGTTCCAGAGCCCAGATGTGGCCACAACCCAGTTCGTACAAGACTGGCTTACAAGCCCATTTGTCAGGGCTTCCTTTGAACAATCAAGGCTGGTACGATGAACATCGTATGCATGGTCCCCGAAGCGTCAGTGTCGTGCCTGAGCGCCACAAGGTAAATTGATGACATACCTTTTTATTAATTGGCCCTTTCTGACTGAGAGCTAGAATAGTTGGAATTCGGTCAATGGCCTCCAGAGCGGCTACCAAAGTAATCACTCGCCATTCGACCATAACGCAGGTCCCAGGCGTGCCTTTACTCCAGCACCACAAGATATAAATCAACTTCCGCAACAGCAGCGGCAGGTCCCCATCGGCAAACTTAGCGACTCAGTCTACGCCAAACCTGGTTTTCCCTCGCATACTTCACCGTCTGCTTTAAATTCCAGCCTAACAAGCCATCAATCACCATTCTCGTGTTACTATACTGACTCGAGCTTGGAGCGCCTACATTCCAAAGAGACTACAAACAATAACGCGTCGTTCAGTACCACACCAACGTATCTTGCATCTTCCGGCTACTCTACCGCAGAAAGGTTTACGTCTGATGCTGGGCAGCTGTCCTTGTCACCTGAATTCCTCTACGTGAATGTGGACGGTCCAGAGGATGAGCCTACCATCCACTGTCCTTATCAGTGGTGCAAATCAACTTTCACGCGGTCGAATGACCTAACAAGGCATCTTGCCACGGCCTCGATGCATCGGGAGCCAGTAGGTGTCGATCCTTCCAAGCGCTGCCGCTTATGCGGGGAAGAATTTTCCCGCTCTGATGCTCGTAATCGACATGAGATCAAGCGCTCCTGCGGAAGGAAGCGGACTCGCAGAGCTGCAGCGGTTTGAAGGCGGAGAAACCCATCCTATGAGACGTCAAAAAAACCTTCAAAAGAGGTATGAGGTGGAATCGCTTCAATCGGCATATGAGTACTGTATGCTTTAAACCACTTAATTCTGGTCATTCGGGACACAAAATAATTAAACTTGAGCTTGCAGACGACAAAATATTGTAATAGACCTAAAGGTTTAATTTAGGAGGATAGACAATCTCAAAAAGTTTACAGACCGGCATGCAAGAAACAAATAGTTCATACTGTGCCGTTACCGTCCGCTTCAGCTTTCAAGCTCGTGAAGATGTCTGAGGACATGGAAATAAATATACAGTCTCAATGCGAAAAGAAAAACCCTCACTGTCCAAGAACTTTATTCATTTTAAACATGTCGATCTTGTCAACACCAAATATGCCGCGAAGGCCAGCGTCACACATAATTTCGCGTCTGTTACCAGGGTTTTGTAGTTCATTATCCTTGATATAAACCCAGAGTTGTTTGACCACCTGTGGTCGCGAGAGTTTATCGACTCTAAGGACGGCTGCAAGTGGTTCGCTAGAGCAGACATCAGAAATAGAGTTCAGAATCATGCAAGCGATTATACCTTAGGATAAATTCCTTCGCAAAACCACCTTTTGCACCCCCACCGCTGCCCCTAGAAGATTTCTTCTTGGCCTTCCTCTCGCCGCCATCCTCACTATCGTCACCAGAATCCACGGTTTCCGCGCTCTTTTTCGTCCTCCCACCCTTCTTCACGGCACCGTTCGTACTCCCACGCGCTTTTGTCGGTTTTGCAGATGTCCGTCGAGAGCGACCATTGAGCTCATTAGAAAGCTGACGCGCCAGTTCTGCGTCGCTGAGCTCATTTTTGGAAACTTTCTTCGCTTTCTTGCGCACAGGGGCAGCTTCGACTTCGACATCATCTATTTCGTCTTCGCCAACTTCTTCCTCGCCAAGCTCCTCGTCTTGCTTCCGTTTCCGTGACTCCGATCTTTCCTCCACCTCGTCACTTCCCTCAGCCTGTTGCGCGTTGACCATCTCAAACACCCTCCCAATAACACCATCAATCTCTGCCTTGTTGTCCCGCAGGAATTCTGGGGTGATAGACGGGTCTTCCCTGATTAATTGACGGCGAACACTCTTTGCACTGATCGTCGTCAAGTCCGTGTTAGGACCAGACAAGATTCTGAATATTGGGTCTTCCAAAGAGTTGAAGTCAAAGGCCATCGTTTTTATAGGTACCTGAGTTTACAGAGCGGTGAGACGGACGAGATTGTGGGTACGAGACTGTTCAGTACAGTGTGTTTGATCGCGGCTGTAAAGTCTAGTAGGATTTAAGACCGCGTTCAATTGTGACAAGAGCACGTGACACACAATGGCTAAGTATGTTCAGTAATGGCAGGACCTTCTTTTTTTGAGCTTACATGCACTGCGGGAATACTTGCTTTAGACCGCATCGCATCCGACTTAACATGACTCAAGAGGAACGATTTGGTATTTATTTTCTGCCGCATCCATCTGGTGTGTGCACCTGCTAGTATTCTCCGGCGGTTAACCAGATAACAGCATCGTCGACTCGGATGATTTTGGACCTCACTCGATGAATGGTGCACGATTGTACTGTACTATAAAGCGCTCATCACAACAGCTCTTAACATCTCATTCATGATATACTACTGATTGTGAACTCAAATGCCATGCCCCCGCACATATCCATCAGTAATCAGGAACAAAAGTATCTCTTTCTAGCCTGCCTTACGTCAAGAAATGTTTCGCCTATATAACGGGATGTTAGTTCGACGCATGTCTGCGCGTGCGACGTGACTAGGGTTGAAAACTAAAAAAGAAAGTGGTATAGGTATGTAAAGCATATAATTGGGGTTTCCAATAACCTGAGTTTGCAAGTCGATACAGTTGTTATTCGTGATCTTCACAAGCTGTGCGCTCGCAATGGGAAGGAAAATGTCCCAATTCCGTCATGTGGTTGACATGCAGACTTGCAATGGTAGAGATATCGATCACAACGAAACACAGACAAATTCTTTCGTCTGTATAAAGGCGCCGGCTGTAAAGGCGGCGAACATTATCAAGTTACTCTCTCCTCTACTACCATGGTACGTCTACGAAAAAACGTCAAGCAAGTCTTGGTGCGCGCTTCTCCCGTCTCCGCCCCTCTGCAAGTCCCTTTGTCTTCGCTGGGCTACACTCCCATTCACCAACCCTCCCCAGAACCTAGGCTATATCTCGCCTTCAGTGTTCACACCTTACTCTGCCCCCCCACAACCTCTTAGCGACTCGCAACCTACGCCTATCCTTCATTCCTCAGAACCATTCTCTCAGGACCTGAGCTCTTGCCCGCCCCCAGTATTTGTTCCTTACTCCGCCTACCCGCCCATCGATAACCCGCAACCTCTACCCATCCTTTCTTCCGGTGATCTTGGCTTTATTTCATCCGCATATCCTCCGCAACAGCCTTTCTTCCAGAACCTGAGTTCCGTCCCACCTTCAGTGTTCACCCCTCATCCTCAATTCTCGAATATGTCACATCCTCCTGTCATCCTTTCCTCTGAAAATGTTGGTTTCCAGTCACCTGCCTCAGAAGACGATGACGTTATGGAAATGGAATGTACGTGTTCTTGTGCTCTCTCGTGAGGCTGACACCATGACTCACGCTGTGTTTGGTAGGGGAATTACCACTCGGCGAACCAATGTCCGTTGACAGTGTCGAAACCGTCATGTGGGGTAAGCACTTTTTGCCCACGCCTTTCAGTGTGATACTCAGATCAAACCCATTTCATCCAGACATTGGCGATAATTCAAGTCATATCGTGGAACCGACAATGCTGAGGAATCACCTTGGCATATGTACGAGCCTTCCGTATCCTCTCGTCGCTCAACAGCGTTCCGCGTTTTCAGGGTGTAACCCTCAGCCCCTGCTATATCCCGAGTCATGCCACTCTCTCCTCTACCAGCCCAATACTCATAATGAACTCGACACGCCCACCCCTTCTCCTGAATGGTCCGCCATTGACACGGCCCATGTCAATTCCTTGTATTCATCCACACCTTCCTATCCCTTATATAAAAGGCAAGAGGCCCTAGGCTGGTCTACCGATGACGTGACCCTTGTCCGCCCCGCCGATTCACCTGACCATCTCCCCTCTCTTTACGAAGCTGAAGAACAAGAAGCTCTCAAATGGTTTGCTAGCAAAACAGCTCGCGTCCGTTCCGTAAATTCACGCTCCTCCCATTTCGAAGCCTTCGAGTCGTCTGTCGCAAGCGCTGCTCTCATCCATCCTACCCAATCATCCATGACATTCCATCCCCCGTTCCACCTAAGGCAAGAAGCTACCGCAACAGATGATGTTACCAGGTGGGGGCAGCATCGAAAAAGCTTTGCCCCAAAAACACAGCCACATCTTACACAGGTGCTTGTGGGAAATGCAACATCGAAAGTCAAGATCACCGGTAGACAACCCCGCCCAATACGATGTCTTCCGGGCTCGATCCGACCTCGGAGCAATCCATTACCTCCTGAAATTCCTGACAGCAGTTCTTGGAGTTTCGGTGGTTGGAAGAGGAAGAGGGAAGTGGAGAAAGCACAGCCTGTGTATAACGATGATCGCCAGGCAAAGAGGCTGAGAGTGGCAGTGCAAGCTGTACCAACCGCTCTTCTCAATGTCTCCACGTCGGTTCTCAAGGTGTCAGTGGCGGTACTCATAGGTTTCACATCGGCGGCGGTGAAAACTTCCTTCGTGGCCACGAAACATCTCATATCAGCTGTTGGCAATATCGTCGGAGTCAAATCAACACCTCCAGCAAAGCCACCTCCTGAAGTGATAGTTATTGACGATGATGATGAAGAGGAGATCGAGGTGTGTAATACGTTTTTCATTCGTCTTCGCCGGTTCTACTTGCCAGGTTATCAAACAGCTGCTGACCTAATCCACGTAGATATCCCCTTCTCCGTTTCGGTAACAGTTTTCATTCATCCCTTTTCATTTTTCTTCAAGCCTCCAATTTTTCACCACTCTTCTTTACCTCTCGGCAGTAAGTTGTACGCTCGGATTACTTGATTACAGTTTACACATCACTCGCCTGGAAACCTTTCTGGATCAAGACTCCTAGAAACAAATACCAACTTAATATGCTCCTCCGCCTTCAAAAACTGCGGTCCTTCCTTACGATCTTCCAGGATCTCAGTAGTATGCGCCTCCGATTTGATCAGTTGGGTCTCGTTCAGATACCTCTCGTGCTGAAGGTCTCCGGCTGCTGGACATAGAATGGTTTTGGTTTGTGCCACATCAATATTTTTTAGGATCCGCCTGTGGATTTCTTTGTATATTCTCAATGTCCTTGTATTCTTAATTTAAATTTCCCTCTTCTAACTGAAATGGCCTACATTAATGTAAAGCAATAAAGCCGTTCTAGGCCAGGAACCTCTCATTCATCTGGTACTCATCAGTTCCCAAGTATTGAATCCAAGGTGATTAATATTACAATAAGGGTCTATCTATTCATCGGAAAATCATCCAATCATTTCTTGCAGGATCGCCTGGAGGAGGAAAGGCTCCTAGGTCGGCGGGGCGTTGTTCATCCTGCTGGCCCTCGTTTCGGTCACGTCTCATCCGGTCCATGATGCGTGTTCTGACATAGAGCAAGACGGATATCAAGAGGCAGAGAAAAACAAGAAGGAACGTTTCACGAAGATCGTCGTAATGTTCGTCCTCACGGATACCTCCTCGCAGGGAACCCTCGAAGTAATCCTCAGGGCCAAAGTCACTGTCCCTGTCTTGTTCGGCATTTCTACGCTCTCGAGCCCACTTGAAATGAGCCCATGTAAGAGAACAAACGGGCAGCTTTCAGAAAATATAACACACTTGAATTGGATCTTCATCGCCACTTGGTGGCACCGGCGGTTGCTGCCCAGTTCGACGCTTGTAGAATTCTTCCTTTGCTTTGCCGAGATACCACGGCCCATCTTCCTCTTCGTATTCAAGCTTGTCCTCCGCTTGAGAAGGCACTTCCGATTGTTGGCCCTCGAGTTGACGATCCGAGTTCGCTGTCACGGTGGCATCTGAAAGAAAATGTCCAGATATAATCAAAACGAGACACAAGTTAACAGTATACCAAGCAGATCATCTTCAGACGACCAGATGCTGAGACCACTCTTTCCTCCCATGAGCGTGTGCCAGATACTTCGCACGTAGAGCTTTCCGAGAGACAGTACGACAGGCAAGTATGCCTCAGAATTAGTCTCCAAAGCAAGGTCGTAGTGCCTCTTGGCCAGATGAAAATCCTTCAATATGAATGTCAACATCGAAACGAGTGGTAGCAAAAGTTGCCTACCTGGGGTACACCAATGCCATTCTCGTACATCCATCCCAAGTTCCACATGGCGAGGGCACTCATTTGGGTGTCAGCAGCGGACTGGTAGTACATGGCTGCCTTTTCCAGCCGTGTCGCCTCATTTTCCTCCGCCACGCCAAGTCCATGATAATAATAATCGCCCACTTTGACGAGGGCGTCGATGTTGCGTTGGGTTGCAGCACGTGTCCACTGCGTCAATGCCAGACGAGCCGTGTCATTGGAAGGGGTCATCGGTGAAAAACGAGTGAGGCGCAAGACACTTTTATCTAGAGTAATAATAGCGTAAGCCGAGGCAGACCAAATTTCTGCAATCACCGACCTTGATCCAAAACATATGCAAGGTTGTTTTGTGCTACCTCTGAACCCCTCTCTGCGGCAATCCACCATTTCAAGACGGCAATCTCCTTAGACTGTTCATAAGGAGACATCCAAGCAATCTCAGCTTCACGAAGCAGATCTTCATCCCATCCACCGCGCTCGGAGACAAGCTTATAGAAAGACACCGCCATCGCACAAGAGCTGGAAGCAACATGCGGAAGCATACCAGGTGTTTGCGCCTGGTTCGATGCAATCCGCCCCAAATAACAGTACGGTTCGAGAGGGGACCCACAGCGAACAGCAGATTCAAAGTCTTTTGAAGCCTGTACAATTTCACCACGCTCTACATGACAATGAATGTCTAGAGGAGAAATCCGACGATAAGATACTTGCCGTAGTGATACTTGCCAAGGTTCACATAAGCTTCGGCGAGTTCTTGTTTAGCTGCAACTCCAAAATGAGTGACTGCTTTTATGATGTCAGGCTTCGATCCTGGGATTAAAGCATCTCTGTAGATGATTCCAAGACCATTGTGGCATTCCCGATCGCCATGTTCAGCTCCTCGTTCAAACCACATCTTCGCCACTGCTGGATCAGCTTTTACACCCTCTCCTCTTAGATACATTCGACCTAGATAACCAGCACTAGCAGCTGCGTATCCTACTGACGCATGATCATCTTTGAGAGGAAGCGATTTATGTGCAAGCGGGTTCTGCGGATCGCGAGGCCATATTTGGCGAGCTATTTGTAGGAAATAGTGCCGGGCAACCCCGTAGTTGCGGGGCACGGCACCAACACCCTCACTGCCCGAAGCAATGCCGCCAGGGGAACCGTAAATGCTTCCTTGGTAGAAGATTTTCCCGAGCCTGTATGCAAAATCAATCTCGCCACGGTCAGCGTTGAACTGGAAAGAGAATGAGGTTCGCAGTGTCTGCTAGAGTCTGTAGAAGGCTTACAAGATAATATTCCAGCACATCTTCCCAGGTTTCCCCAGCGTCGCGAGCCATGCCTGCTTTGATTGCTGGCTTTCCTGCATTAAGCCCTGTTGAAGCAACACTCGCACCTGGTCCAAAAACTCCACCAACGAGATCAGACAGTCGTGTTGGTGTTTGAGGAAGTGTTCGGCCTCCAGGAGGCCCAGACTGAAGTTTTGAGAGGACTAGCAATGAGAAATTAACCATATATTCTACTTTGAGTTCGTCTTTGTTCACCTTGCTCAGAGGCAGCTTCATACCACAATGAAGCTCGCTCGCAACTCTCCTGCGCTCCTATACCACTCCAATAACGGTATCCAAGAGCCATTTGTGCACCTCGATGCCCTCCGTTGGCAGCAAACGTATAATAAAGCTGGGCTTTGGCTTGATCAACAGCAACAACATTGTGATACCCGGAACTGTAGAAGAAAGCGATAATCGATTGCGAGGTGGCGTTGCCAGTTCGTTGCGCGTGATATAAAAATCCTTTGTATGCTGCAATAGGGTCGGAGACGAAATGACGCGTTGGAGGAAACTATTGGTGGAGTAAATAAATAATGACCACGAAGGAGGAAGATGAACGTGCCAGATAAATATGAGCTAGGGTATAAACCGCATCCATATTCCCCAGTTCTGCAGAATGCTCTAGCAAGTCCAGCACTTTAATGGCTTTACCCTTTTGTTCTTCATCTTTCCTCCTCGGTTTGGCACCCATGCCATCCCTCCCAAAGCTATTAGAAAGCCGTCGGAATGTATATTGATGTAGTTTCACAGCAATTCGCATGGCACTTCCAATAGGGCCTTGCCCATGAATATTAGGAAGCAAGCTCGAGAGAAGAGACTTCGTATTCGAGTTACCAGACGCAAGATACGGGTCGAATTTGTGGGCCGGGGTATGCGCGGTCAAACTAGCCAAGGTCGACATAGCTTGCTTGTATGCTCGTTCGGCTGGAATATAATCAAAGATTATTATCCAGAGGAAGATAAAATCTGCACACCTTCAGCATTTTGTTCAAAGATAATATTGGTAGTACCAGTGGTGGGAACGTCAAGATCTGTATCCAATGTCGCGTCGAAGTTAGTGTTTGACGTCGTCAATGTAGGTTCGGTGAACGCGGCACTCGAATCTGTGGCATCTAGTGCCTAAAAACCGATTAACGTTCATAAAGCCAAGCGAAGCAATAGTGATCAAGAAAGCTTACAGACGAACTTGCTGCAGTGGCGAGTACAATAAGCCCAAAAGCCAGCCAAGTCGCTCTTCGAGGACACAATTGCCTCTGAGACTTCATATTGATTCTGAGTAGGATTGTCAGAGTAAGCAGGTCATACACCTCTTGAGAAGGTTTAGGACTGAGTTTACCACATACGACACGTTCTCCCAGTTCTGCTATCATTACACGTCGCCCGTCACGTGCAACTCAGATCTTATCCAGATAGAAAGCAAGAACTTCCAAAGTAATACTAATCGAGAACAATATGCAATTCAATGAATGGATTGATATGTTATATAGGGTTAGATATTCAGATTACGAATCGTTTACTAAACGGACTATGTATTAGCGGTAAAGACTTAATTTCTTCCACCAACCTCTGTTTCTCGCTCACGGGAAGGATCACCGTCGAATCTCGCAAGTATATCCACAGAGACTCATGTAATGGGTAAGAAGTGATAAGAGAAAGTGCATGTTCCACCAAAGATCGACTTGTGATGGTAGTCTTTCTCCGAGGATATGAGGGGTGAGTTTCAAGATCATCGAGCAGTCTGCCTAGACAACAGAGACGAAAGACGGAGGAATGATCAGAAACATGATGTTCGACCCAATCTTTCAAGGCGTTCAGTTCTTGCGTCAAGACGTCAACGTAGGGGTCGGGGAAAACTTCATGATCAAACAGCGCTGAATAAAGAATATCCATAAGAAAGTGCCAATGTGTCCATGCATGATAATTGCGAGGGTATGATTCGCAAGCGCGTCGAATGACTGAAAATTCGCGAATAATAGCGTCAGGAGGAATGTTAGGGAGCGGAATCAGGTCAGAAGATGTTGGCCATTTCCTAGACTGATGCGTGCCAAGATAGAAACGTCCTCCATAAATGTGGTTGAAGAGCCATCGACGATGATGCCATAAGATGGACTCCTTTGCACAGGAGCTCGATCCTCGGATAAGTATTTCGATGAACAAGAGTTCCTTTTCAGGGTGGAGATCATCACTTTGGACAAGACGTTTTCGGGCGTTAAGCGCGGTTTGGTGGGATGGATTCGCGAGAAGGATTGTGCATGTCACTACCCTACACAGTTCTGACACGGATCTTGAAGACTGAAACAAGGCAAGAGCAGCCAGGTAGAGTTTGTAAAGGACCTTGGTGGGGACTCCAAGGTTGCCATTGGAAAACAAAAACGGGAACTCAGGGGTTGGCCGTCGGCCTTCTTGAATTGAATCGACACTTATCCAGTCCTCAAGCCCTCCTGGAAGAAGTTCAATACTAGTAGAAGCACTACTCGATGAAGAAGTTTGGATCAGTCACTTTCAGGAAGGAATCAATGCAAAAGAACATACTGTGATAAGATATCCGCCAATTTACGTAGAATATACTCGCTTCTCTCCTTCTCCATAACGTGACGGTGCAGTGATACTGGGAGATGTTGTTTGATGATGTTGTTTTTTGCTCGTTGGCTCGTGACTTCCAATACTATAGCGCTACCACTGTAATGCAGTGGGGTCTTCTCCGCCGTCAAATTTACAGGCGGTCCCCTTTGCTATCTTCCTACCAAGTCCGACACAAAAGTTTCAAGAACCAGCGCTTCATGGCCGGAAAACCCCTTAGTTTTTATGATGGGCCTCTCGTTTGGGTCGACTGCGAGATGACTGGACTTGATCCGCGTAAGGACAAGATTTTGGAGATTGCGGTATTTCCATATGGCAAGGTATAGAAACTATCAGTACTGACAAAATACAGGTCATCATCACCAATGGAAATCTGCGTCCAATGGATGAGGGCATCGAATTTGTCATTCGGACTGACAAGTCTGTTCTAGATTCGTATGTATCAACTTTTTGAGTGGCCTTTTGACGCGTTATAACGTGTCCGTTTGCAGTATGAATGAATGGTGCATAACTCAGCATGGGCAAGTAAGTTCTTTCGCCCAATAACATAAGTTTTACGTTCTTACCGTGCGGACTAGTCTGGTCTGACCCAGGCATGTTTAACTTCGCCTCATTCTCATGACTTCGTATACCGTTCCGTTCTGGATTATATCAAGCGCTGGATCCCTCAACAAAGAACCGCCTGTCTCGCAGGAAACTCGATCCATGCTGACAGGGCATTTCTGGTGGAATCAATGCCCGAAGTAATTGATTGGCTACATTATCGGTCTCTCTCAATCTTTGCTCTTGAGGACAACTGCTGATATATTCCTTCCCACAGCGTTGTAGGTATGTGAACTGCAGAAGCCTTTGTCGTTGACAGACTTAATAGCTACTGTGGCAGATGTCTCTTCAATAAAGGTTTATTCCAACCATTGCTTTTAGTACTACCGACCTCATGCTTTGATTTTCCAGGAACTTTCGCGCAGATGGTTTCCTCAGCGAGGTGTACCCACTCTTGACAAAGGGATTACTCACAGGCAGGCTGTTACACTTGATTTTGAGAGTTCATTTATCTTACTGGAATGTCTACAGAGCTTTGGATGACATTCGCGGTTCAATCAGCGGTGAGACTTTCCCAAAATACGACAGATGTCTCGACTGAATCGCAATAATGCTTCTATCTAGAACTGAAATGGTATAAAGAGAATATCTTCACCTCCTCCTCTTCACCGTCATCTTCGCCACGGTCCTAAGAGCTGCATCGAATCTTGATGACATAGAATTGGCACGAGCCCTTCGTTTTCGAAATGTACGTAGAAGACAGTATGACGGGTAATAGACAATGGTCGCATAATAGTACGAGTTTTCCTAATAAAATTTCGACAGTTACACTGCATCTAAAGATGTTCTTAGCACTCGTTGTACTTTGAAAAGTCTAGCCCGTTAAACAATCAAATAATGATATCAAATATCGAGTGCCCAGTAGTGCTGTGTCGATCAGCAGATGTGGGAGGTGCAGACGCGGGTAACTGTGTTTGTACAATATCTCAGAAGTCCCACAAGGTTCCCTAGAGATGCATTATTGTCAATCGCACGCAGCAAGGGTGCCAGGTAAGTGGGACGTACGAAGGCAGGAATGCCAGCTTCCTTACAACCTTCCATCATCTCCTGATTTCCCTGATAGTTGGAAGTGATGAATACAATCTCGGCGCCCCAGGAGACATAGGTCTCTTTGATGAGTTTCATCACGTCCGGGCGACCTCCTAAAGAGAACGATGGCAAGATGTAGATTTCGATTTCGGGCGGGTAAATAAAAATTGATACATACCTCGCTGTTTAGAGTCCCATAGCGTAACACGCTCGGGACCTAGATTATTATGGATCAGACCAGCGATTGTCGGGCCAAAGGTCTTCTCCTGATCAGACCCAATCCAGATTAGGTACCTAGAACGAGCAATGTCAGTAATCATGATTGGAAACTCGTCACCCCACGGAAAAATAAGACGGATCATTGAGAAGCTCACTCACCAATCTGGGCTCTGCGGATACAAAAAAGGTCAGCGTTTAGCATGGCGGTGAATTGGCTCTAGGTCACCTGAAGGCAGGTTGAAAGAGCCGCACCAAGTCCGGTCCCGGTACACACCCTTATCCCGCGCTTGTAAAGTTTCGACGTGTTGGAAACACCTGCGAACTGCAGCATCACGAGGTGAGCTGTTTGGTGACCTTCGCTGAAGGAGGACATACCTTTAGTTCTCTGGTCCAGATCCACTCAGGCGGGTTCTCCACGAGCTTGCGCGTAAAATCCCCTTGGACTCCACAGATAAGGTAATGGTACTTGGCGTGCCTCCCTTCCCTGGAAGCAAAAGTTAATTTGTCAGGCGAAAAAACGGGGGTGGAAATCCTAGTTACGATATGATACCGAACGCGTGATACTCCATAACACTACTTCGGCTGATTCTCGCAAGGAGACCTTGCTGCATTCCACGCTCAAAACGCATGATAACAACCTTGGGAGAGGGCTAAACCAGAATGAGTCACTTGACTTTCAGCGCTGTTAAATGGAGAAAACTTGCAATTTCCACGTCAACTTTGACTTTCCGGATCGTGAACCATGGGATGACGACACTGCGGGATCAAAAGCTGGAGCACCGAATAAACGGATGGAGACCGGACTTACAAGACAGTCATTCCAAGAATGAACCAAAAATCCTGTTGTTGCACGATGTGGATACCATCAGGGTTCCAACTTTGGGTGTTGGTGTCCCAACTGTCCCCGAGAACGACGAAAATCCAGGCTTGAGAAGACATCAGCACAATCCACTTGCATTGAGTATGAAAGTCTTACTTGAAAGTAATCCAAACCTGGAAATAGAAAAAAATGTCTGAGTATTCTGGGTAGCACATTCAACGACATATACTTACCAGCCCATGAACCGATGGTGGCGCTCAAAAACACTGTTTAGGCGATTGATCAGCGGAGAGTTGTTGACGTGAGAGTGACGTACTTGTGATGAGTATTTCGGATCCAGGGGAAGGCCGATATGATAGATACGAGGATGATGACAAGCGTTATCACACCAAAGACAATAATAGAGACGTGTGTGACCTTGTGATGGATGAAGATCCAAATCACGCGGAAGATGAGCCACATGAAACCTGATAGTGCGCATCCTGAGTGTATACCGCCGAGGTGTTGCAGGACGGAGGTACAGCCCAGGCGAAACCTTAGCGGCGTCCACTGTAGTCATACGTGTCAACGGGAAGGAGCATACAAATGAAAGAAGGCGATCACCTTCGCGAAAAGCGTGTTGACGAGAAGGTATAACACCCGTCCAAAAAGCTCATTTCGCATGAGGATGGCAACGAGTAGGTTGCCGAGTACACATGCACCGCTGTAGTATCGGGGGTATTGCCATTTTCCTGTTGCGGCCAGTAGAACGCCAACGATGTTCAAGGAGACGACGAAAGTGAAGAATTTTCTATGCAAAAGGATAAGTCATGACATCGACCAAGACAACAAGTAAGATACCGATAGGTATTGAACCATAGTTGACCACGTATCCAAATGCTGGTTTTACGAGGCGCTGGCTTCTTCGTCGGTGGTGGCGGTATCGGCGCAGGTGTTGGTGCCTTTGCTACTTGTTTCTCATCACGGTTATGAGAGTCATGAGAGCTATCCGACTGGGCAGCCGTCGAACCGGACAGTACGAGAGTGATAGGATATTCGTGCTTATCGAATACCCCTTTCTCGGCGTCATCTACGCGTTTAGTGAGAGACATTGGAGGAGGAGGTAAAGACGGAGAGGGTCGTTATCAAGGTGTGAAAACGGCCCTGGAGATAAATACGTAACCACGAGGGAAAGGACTACGCCATTCAACCCGGGACCAATGTGGCGTAATATATCAGTGTCTTCCCGCAGAGAAATCACCGAATGGCGGAGGTGAGATAGATTTTCTCACCCTAAGGTGGCGGCGAGAAAATAGACGAAAAAATCGAGAAAAAAAATCGAGGGCGGCGATGAGATAAGAGCGTTTCAGAGCAAAAAAAAAAAAGAAATCGATCGACCGCTTTTGTTTGTATGGTAGTAGTAGCCCGGAAAAACGTGGGACAAACGTCTTTTTTTTTATTGCTGCCACCCCACGCATCCGGTTCCCGTCCCGTCGATCGTGCTAGGGAAGGCGAAATCAATGTAAACACAGTTGAAGGAAGGATACAGTATTGTTGTTGCATGAAACAGGGTGTAGTACCCATGTTCCAAAACATGCAGCGCAATCCTAAAGCCTAAGACTGTGAGATCTATTTCGAGCGATGTGCGCTGCAGAAATGCACTTTCCAGGAGTCGGTCTAGATTGACCTGTTGCGATATGATCGACCTGTTGCGATATACCAAATGACCTTGTCACCGGAACAGAACACATTTTCGGCACAAACGACGGAATGAATGATACTGGGAAGTGAAGTTGCAGAGAATAAGAATCTCGGATAGATTACGGTAGAATCAATGAGTTATGTGTAGTCAAGAAACAGAGGTTGCTATATGGAGGATGCCCTCGAAGATCTGTCACTTTTATCATTGCATCGCCGACAAATGCCTCTGGATTGCATGTAAACGGACATCTGCGGCCCCATGAACAGGTCGTTTCCTACCCAAAACCACGATCCACGGATGACCCACGTCATGCCAGCATGTGCACTCTCGTGGCCATACCATCAAGTCCAAGTCGCCAGAGACTGACTGAAAGAATGACCAGGCTTTGCCTAAAGCAAAGATCAAAGCCACCACGTGCGGGCTTGGCTGCCAAACGACGAGAGAGCCTCATCATCACGTCGCGACCAAGGAGGTTGGATCCGATACGAAGAAGTCAGGATGAAAGCAGGTGAGATGAGTGCGTCTTCTACCGCCGTGGAAGCTCACACCATGTCGGACGGGTCTAAGAGTTGCTCTGGGTGGGAGAAGGTGGTTCCGAATCGGCCGAAGGGGTTGCCCAAGACTAGGGTTAGGAGTATGGTTTGCAGAATTTTTTGAAAGCAAATTTAGAGTCGAGTCGGCTTGCCATTTACCCTCCATTCAGGGCCCTCACCATGAGTCTAGCGCGGCTCAGGTCGCCCTTGCTCAACGCCCTCGTCCGACCATGCGCCCGTTCCTTCCACTCTCTCCCCCCCAAACGCTTCCCCTTCGCTCCTACTAACCCCCTGCGTGCCGTCGCCGCCCCAGCTGTCGGTGACTATGCGAAAGAGGGCGACCACGTCCTAAACTCCCCTTCTGAACTTGCTAGAAAGATATCTGCGCGTGTTCTTCCCAAACTTCCTAGAGCGGACGTCCAAAAGGTTCTCGTTGTCGGCAGTGGTGGCCTCAGTATTGGCCAAGCCGGGGAATTTGATTACTCAGGATCACAAGCACTCAAGGCTCTCCACGAGGAAGGCGTTTCAGCCGTCCTCATCAACCCTAACATCGCTACATGGCAAACGTCGCATGAGCTGGCTTCTGAGGTCTACTTTCTCCCCGTTACCTCGGACTACGTCGCATACGTTTTAGAAAAGGAAAGGCCAGACGGTATCCTTCTGACATTTGGTGGACAAAGCGCTTTGAACGTCGGTATTGAACTTGACCGCATGGGTGTCCTAGAACGGCTCGGTGTCAAGGTTCTTGGAACGCCTATCAGGACGCTTGAAATTTCAGAGGATCGTGATCTATTCGTGCAGGCTCTCAAGGGTGCGTTCCATACATTCATCGCATCTCCGAACACTTTTTTTGAAAACTTTTTTCCACAGAAATCGATATCCCCGTTGCTCAGTCAACGGCCGTTTCTTCCGTAAACGATGCCCTTGCCGCCGCCGAAACAATTGGTTACCCGGTCATCTTGCGCTCTGCCTTCACTTTGGGTGGTCTTGGTTCTGGGTTTGCTGAGAATGCAGACGAACTCCGCGATCTCGCCGCCAAGAGTCTTAGTCTGAGTCCTCAAGTCTTGATTGAACGTAGTATGAAAGGTTGGAAAGAACTCGAGTACGAAGTCGTTCGAGATGGCGCGGACGTATGTTGTAATTCTCCCGTCTCATGCAATTTCTAAATTTGACTTCTTAGAATACCATTATCTGCTGCAACATGGAGAACTTCGACCCCCTCGGTACACACACTGGAGATTCTATCGTTGTCGCGCCCTCTCAGACTCTGCCTGACGATGAGTACCACATGCTGCGCAGCGCTGCACTCAAGGTCATCCGTCATCTCGGTGTTGTCGGCGAATGTAACATCCAGTACGCTTTGAACCCCAAATCCAAGGAATACTGCGTGATTGAAGTCAATGCCCGGTAAGAGAAAAAGATTGATCACTGTTCATGAGTCATTAATCTTGACGCAACTTGTTTCCCTCCTAGGTTGAGTCGCTCCAGGTACGCCTCTTCAGTGTCTCCCAAGACCGTACTAAAGTCATTTCAGTGCCCTAGCTTCAAAAGCCACCGGCTACCCTCTTGCTTACACTGCCGCGAAAATTGCTCTCGGTCACACTCTACCTGAACTGCCCAATGCTGTCACTAAAACGACAACCGCGTGCTTCGAGCCTTCCTTGGACTATATTGTGACGAAGATTCCCAAATGGGATCTTGCCAAGTTCTCGTCGCAGGTCAATCGTGAAGTTGGTTCTTCCATGAAGTCGGTCGGTGAAGTTATGGCTATTGGACGCACTTTCGAGGAGAGTTTGCAAAAGGCTATTCGTCAAGTCGACCCTCGCTGGAAGGGCTTCGAGGTGTACATCGAGCCTGAGGATTTGGACAGGGCCTTGACTCGTCCCACCGACATGAGGCTCTTTGCCATCGCTTATGCTATGTACAAGAGAGGTTACACCGTCGACCATCTCCATGATCTCACGAAAATTGACAAAGTGCGCCGATCCGATCCTATCTCATTTCGTAACAGTTACTGATACATGAGAACCTCAGTGGTACCTCTATAAGATCGACAACATCGTCCAGACGCATCACGCATTGAAGGCAGCTGGTTCCATCACGGAGATTAGCCATGAACTTATGCAACGCGCCAAACGCATGGGTTTCTCCGATGCCCAGATCGCCGACATCGTCTCATCTACTGAAGAAGTCGTTCGTGCTGCACGCAAGTCGCTCGGCATCACTCCCTTCGTCAAACGTATTGACACCCTGGCTGCTGAATACCCTGCACACACCAACTACCTGTACACGACCTACAATGCCTCGGAACATGATGTCGAATTCAATGAACACGGCACTATGGTTCTTGGTAGTGGTGTATACCGCATTGGAAGCAGCGTCGAATTCGATTGGTGCGCTGTTACCTGCGCTCGTAAACTCAGGGACATGGGCAAGCGTACGATTATGGTCAACTACAACCCTGAAACCGTGTCGACTGACTTTGACGAGGCCGATCGACTGTACTTCGAAGAGCTTGGCTTCGAGCGGGTCATGGATATTTACGAACTGGAACAAGCACAGGGTGTCATTGTTAGTGTTGGGGGTATGTTCTATTCACCATCCGCGCATATACTGTATTTTTATGATTTCGCCAGGTCAACTCCCTCAGAACATTGCCCTCCGTCTCAAGGATACTGGTGTCAACGTTTTGGGAACTGACCCTAAGCAGATTGATACTGCTGAGGACCGCCACAAGTTCTCTTCCGTCCTTGACAGCATAGGTGTTGATCAGCCCGAGTGGACAGAGGTCAACAGCCTCGAAGCAGCTAAAGCCTTCGCTGAGAAGGTCGGGTATCCCGTTCTCATTCGCCCGTCCTATGTCCTCTCCGGCGCCGCGATGAATGTCGTGTACGAACCTGCCAAGCTGGAGTACAACCTGTCTGCTGCGGCTGAAGTCTCCCCTCTGCACCCCGTCGTTATCACTAAGTTCATTGACAATGCCCAGGAAATCGATGTCGATGCTGTTGGTCACAAGGGCAAGCTGATCGTTCACGCCGTGTCTGAGCATGTCGAGAACGCTGGTGTTCATTCTGGCGATGCCACTCTGGTTCTTCCTCCCTTCACATTGAACGAGAGCGACATGTCTCGGCTCAAGACTATTGCAGAGAAGGTTGCTGCAGCGTTTGAGATCTCTGGTCCTTTCAACATGCAGATCATCAAGACCCCCGCCAAGGACGGTAAAGAGTCAGAACTCAAGGTCATCGAGTGCAACCTCCGCGCTTCGCGATCCTTCCCCTTCGTGTCCAAGGTCCTCGCTCATAACTTCATCGATACTGCGACAGCTGCTATTGTCGACCACAACGTTCCCGCTCCCGTGGACATCATGCAGGAGAAGCACGATTACACATCCATCAAGGTCGCTCAATTCTCATGGACTCGTTTGGGCGGAGCAGACCCCTTCCTGGGCGTCGGTAAGAAATATTCCTTCGTATCAGATAACGCTCTTGCTCACCTTGCTCCTTAGAAATGGCCAGTACTGGCGAAGTCGCGAGCTTCGGCAAAGACGTTCATGAAGCATATTGGGCTTCTCTTCTCAGCACCACTGGTTTCAAAGTTCCTCGAGCTGGTTCCGGCGTTCTTATCGGTGGCGACATTTCAAAACCAGAAATGGCTGTCATTGCAAAGAGCTTGACCACTCTAGGTTTCAAGCTCTACTGCTCATCTCCCGTCGTCGAGGAGTTCTTGAATGACATCTCCTATGTTACGGCGAAGCGCATCATCTTCCCGACAAAAGACAAGCGCAAGCTTCGCATGGTATTTGACGAGTTCGATATACAATGTGTTGTTAACCTTGCGAAATCTCGTGGTACTGACTTCACCGATGAGGATTACGTCGCCCGCCGGTGAGTTCTTCTAGCCTTATTTGTCTTTCCCCTTTGCTTACACCTGTGTCTGTCAGAAATGCCGTCGACTTTGGTCTTCCCCTATTGAACAATGCCCGCACAGCCCTGCTCTTCGTGGAGAGTCTTGCGCAGAAAATCTCTATTGGGGGTTTGAGGGGCTACACCGAAGGCCGTATACCCCCTGAAGTTCGCTCTTGGTCAGAGTTCGTTGGAAGGCGAGCATGAAAGGCGCAAGAATGGATGCATCATTTAATATGATTTGAATATATCTGACTACATAGTCGGCTCGAATAAAAGAGCTTGAGCTCCCCCTGTAAGTAATTGTATCAATAGAGAGCTAGCAAGTTAACAACATTCGACGTCAATGAGTTTATCTGGATGTCTTTGGGCGTGCAGGAGATCTAGTTCTGCTACTGCCATTCCTAGGCGCGTAATGTCGGTGCCAACGTACAATCTCAATGGAAACTTTGGTCTTTTGGGAAGTGTGAGGGCGTCAGGGTCCTTTGTTTGTTGTTGTATAACTGTTGGCTGTCCAGACGTCCCGTCGAGAAAGCTGTTTGGTAGCTGTTCAGCGAAAACTTGTTTCTGAGTGAGGATAAGAAGAAGAGTGTCTCTAGTGATGTATTGAGCTTCCAAGCACAATTCATTGATTTACTTGATCCAATATTGTATTGTGCCTATGCGTGCATTAGATGTGGATTTGAATTGAATCCATAGAAAATTATTAATTATCCATGATACATATTAAGTGACTGGCGTCTAGGCAAGCAGCATTTTTCTTGGGTCTTCGATGTATTCCTTGACTTTCACTATGAACACGATGAGTTTTTTTCCGGACTGATATAAGAACTAAAAAAAACATACCAAGGAAGGTGACCGCCTCGCGGCCGTCCAGCAAGCGATGGTCATATGTAAGAGCAACAACCATGATGGGCCGGATGACAATCTGGCCATCGACGACGACGGGTCTATCTTTGATGGTATGCATACCTAAACAGATCGTGGTCAGCTCACGGTCTGAAACAGACAAATAGACACACCAAGCACGGCGGATTGAGGTAGGTTGATGATGGGAGTGCCGTACAAGGAGCCGAAAACACCGCCATTGGAGCTTTAGGGAAGACATGATAAATATCAACACTTTTGTAGTGTAAAAGGACCGTACATGGTGAAAGTTCCACCAGCCATGTCCTCCAAGGTGAGCTTTCCATCCCTGGCCTGAAGAAAACAAATAAATGAGAACCGTGAAAATTCGACAATGCCTAAGTTTACCTTCTTGCCAAGGAAGGCGATCTCCTTCTCAATATCAATGAAATTCATTGTCTCTGTGTTCCTGACAACGGGAGTCACCAAGCCCTTAGGTGTCGCGACTGCCACACTTAAATCAACATAATCACGATAAACAATCTCGTCGCCTTCGATCGACGCATTCGCCGCAGGGATCTCCCTCAGGGCCAATGTGCAAGCCTTGGCAAAGGCGCTCATGAAGCCAAGTTTAACGTCATGCTCCTTTAGAACCTGGTCTTTGTACTTCTTACGCATCTCCATGAGTGAGGACATGTCAATCTCGTTGAACGTCGTCAGCGAGGCGGCGGCATTCTGGGATTCCTTCAAACGTTCAGCAATGCGCAGGCGCATGCGGTTCATCTTAACCTGCATAAAAGTGGGAACAAGTTTGGCGAAAGGCTATGAAGATGGACACACCCTGGTTTCACCCCGGCTGCCAAGTGCTGGTCGTGTAACCGGAACAGTCTCTTTCTCCTTCCTTGGGATGGCCTCCGTCTTTAGCGTCTCCTTTTCTAAAGGTTTCTTATCGCCTGCAGAGGGTGCGAAGGGTTCCGGCATTTTTTTGTTCACCTGTTGGTTGGGAGGCTCCGCAGAGTCCTTAGCTTTGTTCTCTGTGGGCACTTCTGCCTCTCTCGAAGGCGATGGCGCAGAAGCTGCACGTCGGTGGATTTTGAGTGCACAGATAGTCGTTAAAAAAGACGTGAACGTACCCTCGACTTCACCGGGCTCAATGATAACCAGATCTTGTCCAACAGTCACAGTGTCCTCTTCCGCCACCAAAATTTGAACAATCTTTCCAGACTCCGGTGCATTTACAGAAACGTCAATCTGTAGTCCCATTTATTGGCTTAGCTTAGGATACTCGGAAAACCAGCAGCTGAGGTATACACCTTGTCAGTCTCGATGGTCGCAATTTCCTCGTCAGCAGATACCGAGTCACCGACTTGCTTCGAGAACGACTTCAATGTACCTTCAGTAATAGATTCGGCCATAGTCGGGACCTTGACGGTGATAGCTGTACAAATTTGAGATTGTCTGCTGTCTGCCGGTTTGATTCGATGCAACTCACCTTCAAGTAGTTTGGACGAATGAAATCTTGAGGTTCGTGTACGAGAAGCAGCAAAGTCCCTGTTTCGCACTCAATTGCAGAGAACTCGAGTCGACAAAGGGCTGCGTACCATCCTCGGGTCAGGCTAGCTCCTACCGTATTCCGAACGCTCAATATACTACGAGCACGCGCGACGGCAATGATCTGTTTCGAGAGCATCTTGTAAAATCAGAGAGGGATACGGTATAAATGGTATCAGGGAAGAGAAATATGGAAGAGAAGCGTTGCCAACGTTAACGACTCCGAGGCACTTCGGAGTTGACGCTGTGTAATTACGATTCGTTCATTTGCGCAACACGTGATTTCGGCAATCACCGACGACCGATTCCCGAGTCATCCTCCTTCAAGCTTTACGGTCTAGAACACACTTGCTAATACCACAACCTCCTCCGATTTGTAGTATGTCAGTATGAGACTTGCCGACAAGGCTTATATCAAGCTTATCAAATACTAGTATCAATTATTCCGTGATCTTCTGCAATTTGGTGAGGAAGCCAACTCCTCTGCTTTGCGAATGCGTATCATGATTTTGAAAAGCGCGTCGAGCCTGTTTAGACTCGGTTAATCATTGATTAGATGAACTACTACTAATTCAACCGAAGAGATTAGAAGCTGGAAGACTAGGGTATTCTGTGTCAAACAATAAAACAATAAAGATACTCAAATTCCTTTGCCAGTGAGAGAAGAAAGAATGCGAAATTATCAACAAATTACGCAAAAAGACCGACAGTGATGGGTTGCAGTTTGCCGTCACGAATGGCCTGGTATCATTAATGTTAAAACGGAGCCACATTCAATAGAAGTAAAGGATCATACCTCGTGAATAAGAGATACGTTTTGACCAACGCTTTGTTCGTCAACATACAAGCCCTTCTCGAATCGGGAAAAGTTCTCGGATCCATGCATTTTGATACCTAGCGTCACTCGTACAAACTCGTAAACTGGGCGAGTCTTGTTCAGATACCGACTAGCGGGTGCAGCCCCGCGGGCACCAGACAGATATTGACGTCGTAAGGTATCCAAAAGAGCCGTCGCCTGTAGAGCGACGTTGGAGCGGAATTCAGGAACGCAAGAAAGAATAAAGCCAAGTGATGACATATCCTCGAAGGAGGCGGGTCCCGTGAAAAAGTCGACAAGGATCGTTGTCGACGAAGCAGCAACCTTCTGCATCCGTTCAGATGCGTCCATTGTGCTTGTAGCCTCAAACACGTCTTGCATTGTGCGTGAGAGCTTACTTGCCAGGAACTCGTGCTCTGACATAGAAAGAGATTGCCCGAAGGACTCGCGCAATGCATCATCCACGATCCTGTTAAGGCCCTCAACAAAGTCCTTCTGTAGAGCACGCAAGTCAAGGGCTGTATGGCTGAGTCAGACATTGGCGGATACTCTTGATAGAATCAATAAATACCTTGGCAGAGAGCATACAGGTACGAGGCCGTTAGCATAGACAACACCTCGAGGGAGTTGATGGTCGCACGAGCTGAGACTAGCGCCATCGAACTGAGAGCCATTAGATATATAACATCTTGAGAGTTGTTAAAACATACTTGACTGCCTGGTTGTGCATCTCTGCCGATTGAATGTGTGTCGAAACCGGATTCGCAAGATAACCAAGCTCGGCAACATAAGCTGCACTCGCAATGTCGACACCCTTGCAATGGTAGTCGAGCGAGGGATCGGTAGCGGCAAGAGAAGGAGGCAGGCCTCGATTCATTGCAGGGTTGACGAGTTCTGTGCATTGAGAGAAGAGAAGTTTTCCAAGGTGATGTAGACCGAGGCGTGTCTTCTCCATTGCGTTGGTCACAGCCATCGCCTGGAAGTTTCCTCCGTTATGTACTTTCCCTGTCTCTCCATCAACTAACGGATTGTCCGTAGCTTGAGAATAAAAAGGCGTGTGAGAGGAGAGAAGCTAGCTGATTGGTAATGTGAAAACATACTCGAGTTGCATTCAATTGTAATCGTCTTCAATGACTCTACAAGGTCCTCAATTTGCGGGCCAATGAATTGGGGAGAAGTTCGCAAGGGATATCGGTCTTGTTTGAGAAGACCCTCGTCTTCCTCAATCGTAACTTCCTGCTCATGAGTCGTTGCGAAGGCGCTGTCCTCCAACAAGTTCCAAATGAGCCTAGCGGATTCAATCTGTGAAATGGTAAGTTATCTGGCGTCTTTGGCCGAAGTGTTGACGGAGTACCTGTCCAGGATGAGGTCTTGCAACATCATGTATAAATGGATCGAAGGATGCTCGAGTCCCTGCAAGAGCTTCTGTACCCATCGCGGTGCAGACTTGGGCAAGTAGAGCGAGATGGACGGCATCATTCAAGGCTAACGTCGCAACAGAGGCAGAGAAAGCAGTGCCATTCAATAAACCAAGGTGTTCCTTGGAAGCAAGGTCTATGGGAGCGATGTTGTGTGATTTGAGGGCATCATGCGAAGGACGAATCTCGCGGACACCAGAGGACCTTGGTCCATCGAAGACACGAATGGCGGGGTTTCCGGTCAATGCTCCCGCAACATATGAGAGTGGTGACAGATCTAATTCAAGGGGGTTAAAGGGATCAAAAGTGGATGATGAGATAATATACCTCCAGATGCTGATATACTTCCCCTTAGTGGGACGACGGGCGTGATATCGGCATTCAACAGCTCATTCATCTTCTTGATGAGGTCCATCCTCACACCGGAGTGGCCACGAATGAGTGAATTCATTCTGATGAGAATGGCGCCCCGGACCCACGACTCAGGCATAGTCGTTGACGCAATGGGATCTAGGAGTGGAAGAGCATCAAGAGGTTGCGACGATGAAGGTAGGACGCCGCTTTGCAGTAGCTGCAGAAGAGAATTGCCAAGAAGGAGAGGCTGGTCGGTGCGTGTGTCTGCGCTCCCGCCAAAACCGGTTGACACTCCGTATACACTAGCTCCAGCTTTGATCTTGGCCGTAATCACATCCCGGCTCTTGTCAATACGTGCCGCAATGGTAGGCGAGTTGCTAAGATCGACATTTGCTGAATATCTTGAAGCTGCTGTCACAGCTGCAATGGAAAGATTTTGCCCATCAATAGTCACGGGTCGACCAAGTCTGAACAACTTCAGAATCACTATTTTCTAAGAAGGTTGAGGCGCACCTGTAACTTTCGAGTTCTTTATACGAATCCACGAATTTCGACAACAAAGATGTTGTCTGTTCAGCGTCTCGTGGTTTTGACACGTTCGCGGGCGCGACAGCAACGGCAGTGACTTTAAGCGACTCGCTGACCTGAGGAGAGGGTACAGAAACAGATCGTCTTTGGGTGCGTAGAGTGGTAATGGCCATAGAGAATATGAGGCTCAAGATGAGAATGGAGAATCATGGCATTTCAAAGAGTTTATATAGCTTGTACTATAGTAGCGCCCGTTGCCAATGGCCTGTCGAGTCAGTCAAGTGATAAGATCAGTTTCAGGTCTGCAACAGTTCTGCAACAAACTCTCAGCATATCAGTCTAGGCTTGTGCGAGTCAATCGGCCATGTCTACATTGTAAAACGCTCAAAATCATGATAGGTCACTTTTCACCCGTGTACGCCCAGTATTGACCTCAGGGCCTTATACCTGGTCCAAATTGTATCTGCTGAATGTGCACTCCAGGATCCAAATTCTTGTTTATTCGCGTGAATCCTCCGTACAGACCGTTGGTTTACGAACTCATGTGCAACCTGTATCATATATCTCTCCCTTACAGCATCTCCTTCCGATGCATTGATTGACGGCTGTGCGCAGTCCCTGGGACCTGAACACAGCTTCTTCCATGGTACACCCGGCTCCGATGTTGCCATTTCAAGGACACCAAAGCCCACCAAAGACGCTGGGTTAAAATTCGAGTCAGCATGGCTGCTCGGCGACCCGGCATTCAGCACAATATTCGCCGCGAATCATCATTCCACCGTCTCCACCCTTTTTCCGGTATTCTCTTTCCAAATCCATATATCTTCATGGTGACACAACGTCCTCTTGGGAACGGCGAATCAGATCGTCCGACACCAAGCAATCTCACGGTCCCTATGTATCTCATATATCATTTGCAGATATTGGTTACTTTGATCCCAGCTACTTGCCAACTATACACGGCTAATACATTGTAACCCCAATTGCGAGCAGAAGCCATGCTGCATTATGGATGGATGTGACGAGTATTTGACTGTATTTGAATGAGCGATTTCCATACACACTAAGTAGTACCTGAAACACGAGTAACGTAATATTAAATTCCCAGATTCTAAACGTGTACTTGTGGACCACCATCCCACATAGGGTCTGAACTTACCTATCATTCAGTCCGACATAAAATTCCATGAAAATCAGACGCTTAAAACTTCAATATTCAATATTCAATGCTCAAGCAATGCGAAATACTTGGATAAAAACTCCAAGCCATCAGGATGCTTACGTCATACACTCTTTCTCAACATATTCACTCCCTGGGGTCGAAGAGAACAGAGAATGGTAAAAATCAAACAATCTTGGACTACTTCAGTCTTCTGAGGCAGATCTACAGGTCAAGGCAAAGAAAACACGTAAATTTGCTGCAGTGAAGCGTATGCTGAACCCCAACGATATTCGCCTGTGAGCTCATGCGCCGCTTGAAAAATTGGCATTGCCTGACATGACAAGGTAGAAAAGAAAATCAACTCAAGCAGAAGAAGAAGGAAGAGGAGGAAAAGGAGAAACTCGTGCGCAGAGTGTGGGGCAATCAGTTCTTTCCTTGACCTTTCTCTGTCACTCATAGCTTCGTTAGGCCTCAAGTAGCTTCGTCGCTATTCTTTGCTCACAACACAGCTCTCGTGCCCCCATATCGTGTTCTGATCGATACCAACTTTATCAATTTCAGCTTGCAGAATAAGCTGGAGCTTATGAGCGGCATGATGGACTGCCTTTTCGCAAAATGTACGCATTGCTCTTACCGTTTCAGCTAACTGTACAGTTAAATCATCACGGCTGTCGAAGGTATCCCCTGCGTTACAGATTGTGTGATGGCTGAATTGGAGAAACTCGGTCACCGCTATCGTGTTGCTCTCCGGTCCGTGGTCTGATATTGCTATTTTCTGCCTCAGCATTCTTAGTATTCGCTTGCAGTGTTGCCAGAGACCCTCGATTCGAGCGACTACATTGTTCTCATACAGGAACTTACGCCGATGATTGCTTGGTACAGCGAGTCACGGCACACAAATGCTACATCGTCGCAACATGTGATAGAGAGCTTCGACGCCGCATTCGTCAAATTCCAGGCATACCACTCATGTATATTGTCAAGAGGCGATACGCCATTGAGCGGCTGCCAGATCAAGGCGCTCCATCATGAGTCCTTGTTCAAGTTGTCGATTACTTGGACAGAAGTATCATTCCGGCACGCCAACAACTAGTAAGGCTTGTGTTTCATGCTGTGCGTATCTAGAAGGTTATCTTATGCTTGAGATGGATCAGAGTATCACTGATTAGCATTTGTTACAAGTTACATCTTATCGCCTTGGTTATATTGTAGCTACATTGAGGTATTTTTGTAGAAAAAAAGCTCCATTCTCGTTTTGCCGAACAGGATTTACTGGGATTCATGACGGCCAAATCCAAGCAAATAACACGTCTATGACCTGCATGTGAGCATGTAAGCGCGTTCGTTTTTCCAATACGAACATTGTTCCACCGCCACCATTTTCTCTGCGCCTTTCATTGAATCATGTCAAAGTCCGAAGACGTTGTACCCACTGAATACGTGTATTCATGGAATACTGACTCTGCCTTACCCCTGGAAGACTTCCTGACCAAAGTGAGGGTCGCCCAGTTGCCGCATTGCCCGAGTCATGTCTAACATTCAGTCCAGTATAAGCCGTCCATGGTACAAAACGATGGGAAAAAGCCTGTACGCCTAGTTTTCGAGGCATTGAACATCTCGTGGTTGATTGAATAGACAGTGGATATGGGTGCAAGGTTCTGCATCAACACGTGAAGATACTGGAATACAAGACGCAATAGAAGAGGCATCGGCACTATGTATGAGTGATTCAATCTTCTTGCGAGTTGTTTATCAATTCTCCTCCAGTAAAGGAAGTGACAGAGAAAGTCGAAGCCATTAAGGTACGCCACATACATAGACTCAGGCTAAATTTAACGTATTCAATTCTACTAAGAATGATAAGTCTATCCCTCTGCGTTCAAACAAGAAGACTGGCGTCAAAAGCAAGAAGGAAGTGCGCGAACAAGTACGCCATCCGCTTTCGAGTAATATTCTATTCTTACCGATGTTTTCTTCAGGCCCAGGCAGAAGCCGCCGAGAAGCTTAAAGAGATAGCTATCAGGCACGGCTATGTGTCTGGGAAATGGTATATGCCACTGATAGCTGATGAGATGTTGCAGTTGACAAGGTTGCATAACAGGTTGATCTTCGCTTCTGCTGATAAAGTGGATACCATCTGGACAAAACTTGCCAGTATGCCAGTTGTCCTGAATACAGCATGTTACCTGACAAATACTCCTATGACAGAGTCGCTTGTTTCAGGTCCTCTTGCCTCAACATTTGCACACTTGGCAAAAGTAGCCACTTCCCCGGAGTCACAAGACAGCACAAGCTATCAGCACCTTATTTGTGTGTACGTTCCAGATGTATATGACAAGGTTAAAGTTACAGAGGTGTGCCTAAATCAGTTTGGCTCGTTGAGATGCTTAAACTGGCCGATCGAAAGGTTATGAGAACTTTGTTACAAAATCATGGTGTCAGTCTATCTGGTGTCAAGTCTAATCTATACACGGCCTTGGGTGAGCACAAAATGGCGGAACCGCTCCCATATCCTTGTTGACCCATTGGTAGGTATCGACAGCAAGCATGCAAGCGGTTTACCATCTACGGTGCGCTTTCCAACTGACTATCAGAGGTATTCCCTATAGCCGATTTTCATCAGACTTGGAAGAATGCGGCGCTCATCAGCGATGCGGAAAGCAAAGTTGGCTTTCTATCTCTGTTCTGTTAGTCCTGACTTTGATGTACTTTTATTACTTCTAGGAACTTAGAGATGCGTTTTTTGCTGACCTAGCTTCCAACAAAATTACATCTGAAGAGAACCGCCCGCAAGCTGTAAAAGGTGACCTGGCTGCAGCAGCACCAAGCAAGTCAAAGCCAAAGTTCAAAAAGAAGGATGCCGACGATCCCTTTGCTACTGACGACGATGACGCTGACAATGATGAGGACGAGAAGAAGCGGAAACAGGAATTGCAAGCAAAAGTGAAAAAAGCTATCCCTAAGAAGGTCATCGATGATCCCTTCGTGTCCGACGAGGATGAAGAGGGAGCAAAGCGGAGAGAAAAGGTTCGAGCTACAAAAGGGAAGTCAGTGTCGATTGCGAAGAAACGACGAGCGGATGACATTGACGAAGAACAAAGGCCACGGAAAAGAAACCCAGCTCAGTCATAAGGGTGATTCTTTCGAGCCAGTAATTGGATGAATGTCTTAAGCAAGTCCTAAGCTTGTCACGTAAGGGAGAAGATATCTATGGTTTGGCAGATAGAATGGAATGGGTCAAAATGCGCCCAGATATTGAGCTACATGTTTGTATGCATACAGATTACAACGTCAAAAGAATGGGGTAGAGGAAAAATAGGAAAACGGGCGGTGGGGCGGATTCCAACATAGTACCGTGACCCTACGTGATGCGTAAATCTACACCAGTCTTCTGTTTTTTCAACTTCTGACCATCTATATCGGGCTCTTGTATCACATCGGAGGTGCGACTACGCTTCAGGCCATGTTTATTCCCTCTATTTGAGCGCGCCCGTCCGATCGCATGTTCATCTGCATCATCGTCTTCGTCTTGTGAGATTAGCCGGTACTCATCTTGACCAAGATGCTTCGACTTTTTCGGACGAGCATCAGATACTGGCTCCACCTGTCTAGCGTTGCCTTCCTCTGCTACCGGAGAGGACTTGAATCGTTTCGATTGAGGGCTGTCCTCCACTTCCGTCAGTTCACTTGAAGTTTGGGAGATAATTGACGATGGCTTCATGGACCTGAAGGGAGCTAAGGTCGAGGTGGAACCATGACTTGAGACCGGTGGGTTAACCACATGCGAAATTGACATATTTGAGTTACGACGAGGGGTCACATGTAATGCACCATCAGAGCTCTGGTGTGCTTTCGTTGACGTGTCACGGACTTTACGCGGCACCCAATCAGAACCAGGAAGCGGCAGATAGTATATCTCCCCTTCTCGCAGCATATCAACGCCCACAAGTAATCGTAAGACACTCAGGAGGGGAGCGTTAAATGCATACGCGTCCAAATCCGATGTCATCAAAAGGCCATCTGACGGTTGAGCATCACCATGATCGACGATTTTCTCCTCCCTATTCAATTCTTGGTTTCCCAGAGAGCAGCCAGGTACAAGGAAATAGACAAGTTTGACGTCTTCGTCCCCCGAACCTTCTTCATCAGATTCATCGTCTAGAGGAATGCTGATCTTGTGATATCGACAATTGGACCGAGTCACCGGCGAGCTAGAATATGTGGGATGACGATACAAGGTTGAACCACTTTGTTTAGAAGAGGATGGTTCAACCGAAGCATGATCATATTGTCGAGCAGATAGCGAAGCCCGCTGAGTCAAAACGGGACGAGATGGCTGTGGACGATTGTGATGGTGTCTATGGAAGAGAGGGACAGGGGCTGGCGGTGGTGGCGGTGGCGGAGGTTGACGGAAGGAACCGCCTTTGCCCAACGTAGGCGACGGTTGTACGGAGCTTATAGAATTGTCGCTTGGAGCAGTTGAAGCAATAGAGGAGGCGCGAGAGGTCCCTCTACTGTTAGGCTCGAGCATACGACGAGCCGCACTCGCATCGGAACTTGATCTGCTGGATATCGACTGCGTGTCAAAGGATCCTTGAGAGATTGGTGGCACACCGACTTCCTTGCCTTTTCCTTTCGGCATTCTTGACGCCTTTCCTTTGGACCCCCGAGATTTTGCAGGCAAGCGCGAGGTTGCGTTGCTTTTCTCGAATGTTTTCGAGGAGCCAGTTCTAGGCAAAGATGTCATTGTGACAGATGAACTGCGTTTCCGCTTCCGTGATGGTCCAGCTTTGGGTTTGACGGGAGTTTGGTCATCTGCGTGCACCTTCTTGATTATAAGTATGGACGGAAGATCGTCCTCCAGAGGAGGACTCCTTACACGTTTAGTTGATACACCATTAGCATGTTCAACGACGGGAGAGGAAAGAGGGCTTGTGACCAAATCAGAATGTGAATTATTGCTTTAAGCCGATGCACTGACCTTGATTGTTGCGCCATGTTTTCATCACCGTCATCTTTTACTGCTGATCCAAAAACGGTGGATCGACGGTTCGTAGGACTGTTCAGGTCGGAATCTTGAGAGATTGGTGAAGACGACAGAGCCGTGGCCACAGGTCTTGCAAGAGTTAGCTCAATATCCTTAGTTAATTCTACCTGGGTCAAATTGGCCTGTTGGAGAAGTGCTGCCTCATCAGAAGGCTTTGGATAAGTATGTCGAGCTGTGTTATCTGCAACAAACTCTCTGGAAGTCGGTGAAGATGACAATGTTGCGGTATGTTTTGCAAGAGTAGAGTCAACGTTGCTAGCCAATTCTACCTTAACCGAATGGTTCCGTCGGAGAAGTGGTGCCTCCTCATATGGGTCTTGAGCTGGATCATTTGCAACAGGGATCTGATTCTGAATCCGACCATCCGCGACATTTCTTCCCGCCGTGCTACCTCCTGGCACGTTCAATGAGGACGAAAAATTCCGGCGGAGAAATTGTTCGTAGCTCATAGCATATCCCCTATCCGCGTCGTCTGGGGTCGATAGACTCGCCGGATATGGGTCGGCAAACAAAACAGGATCGGAAGCCTTGTGCATGACGACGTTCATAGGATACGAACCAACCCATGGTCTGGGATGAGGGAAAGGGACAGACACGGGGAGAGACGGTAGCCTCGATGAAAGCTGAACCTTTTGCCGATCCAGGGGAACAGATTTCATGTCAGAATTAACCGGAATCGGACCTTGAGCAGTCAAGGAGTCAGGCATGGTCTGTCCCTTTAGAGTGATCTCAGTCAGAGAGGTCTCTGAAGTGGGTGGCATGACGGTGAGGTCTGGGATGGACCCAGACGCTGCTTGCGTTGGTTCGATGATACTGAAAAAACTTTGGCTGCCAACCATAGGGTCCAATGGCTGAGACTGCGATGTGCTCGCAGGGTTTGTATGAACTGGTAGATCTGCTGAAGCTTCCAATGTATTTTCCTGGGAAGGAGGAGCGATCTGAGAGTTAAATCCACCAACATCAACACCGACAGAGGTAGTATTAGCATTGCCGCTGACAGATTGCAAACCCTCTGTCATGGTAGGTGTGACGGATGGAGGCACAATCAGCTGCAGTTCTGAAAGAATCGAACCAGAATTGTCCGAGTCAGCGGTAGCAATTACAGGTTCGCTGATTTCGAAGTTCAACCCTTTGGAGGTGACATCTGCTGGATCCTCGTCAAGGACCTGAGAAATGTTGATCTAAGAGACTGTGTCACACAAACATGAACGCACTTTAATACACTTCACGATGGTATCTTGAGTGGAAGTTTCACGATGAAGTTTTGACAGTGCATCCAAATCGAGGGGCATTTCGTCATCGCCGACATCTACCTTAGCATTGGTCTCCTTAACCACCTCAATTCCAGGTGGAACTGGATCGTCTTTGAGAACTGGATCAATGTCTGCTTCGAACCTATGGGATTTGCCGGTGTTCGTCTCGTCGTGTGCCAATGTACGAAGGTTGGTGATCTCAGGCTCTTGATCGTGTTCGATGGGACTAGCATCTTCGATGACTTCTGTTGGACCCAATGAAGCCGAAGGCAATGGGAGTGTTGCGACCTTCGAAGTCTCAGAAGTGTTTTGTATACAAAACACCGCTTCAGAATGGTCTTCATTGGGGTCTTGCCCAATTGCCTCTACCGTTTGTTTTGCAAACACTTCCACTGTTTCCAGTTGAGTTTCGGGCACTGGAAGCGATGCGTGAGTCGAATGTCATAATATAATTTCTCATCTTACCTCGAACATCTATACCTTCGTCTAATTTTTGTGCGATCTCCTTCACCGCTTCCTCATTCGAATCAACCTGAATGGATTCACTGATAGAAGCGTCAATATATGACTGTCCCATGTCTGCGATAGGACTAGCGCACAAATCATGAGTGAAGGCCGAATCATTTATCCATTCAAGGACGGGTACGTCATCTACATCAATGAGTCATGCTTGACTTTCCTTCATATTCAGAAATACTCACCTTGATTTTGATCGTGGACGGAATGTTGAGGCTCGCCGGTCACTGTAATGTCACCAAAAAGAACGTTGAAGTCCTCGACCTGGGTCACCGGCCCCGATGAGTCCTGGGGGCCAGACGTTGCGAGAGGTTCCGTATGATTTAGGGTTCGTTCAGCACTCTCTTCAGACTGCTCCTGTGCCAACTTAACTGCATCACCTAACGTGCCTGCCGTGGCATCCTGTGGCATCACTGAAGTAGTCTCGTCTTCAGAAACAATGACTATTGGAGTGTCGCCATCGTTGCATACACCAGACTGGTTTACAATCATCTGAGGGGTAGTCTTGGCTTCAACTTCAGCAGAGTGATCTTCTTCATAATTGATCGGTCTATCCCAAGGCTCTGGAAGCTCGACGGTGTAATCAAGTTGAGGGGATTCGTAAATAGCATTACTTGGCACGTCCGCTGATTGAAAAGTCAACCAGGGAAATAAACTATCTTCAGGCCTTACTTACCAGCATCCACATTCGAGCGTGGTTGCTCTTCACTTCGGTCGGTCTCATCAATGTGATTAGCCTCTTGTTGGGGAATGGGTGTCGATGTTACACATTCATCGTTGTTCCCCAAGCGATGTGGATCCAGAGTCCCGTTTTGCAGAGGTCGCACGTCCCCCCCAGAATAGAAGTCTTCGGCGTACGTCTTGGGGCCGGTCCAAGGATCAGGGATGTTGATAGGTTGATGAGACTGGAAATAGTTGTCTTCAGCAATCTTTGGTGGAAAAGCTGAGATTTGAATCGCGTCAAAAGCGAAAAGAAAGTCGAGCATGTGAGGTACGTACATGTATCCTCAGACAGAGGTTGAACATCAACTTCATCAACATCAAGTTGAATCACGTCTTGTGCCTGTGGAACCTCGTTATGTCGTTTCATAGGGTGCTGATGATGATTATGTAGTTGACGTGGTTCCTTTGAGACAGCGGCTTGGTGTAACTCCTCATGTTCCATACCAAGAAAATCCACAGACAAGTCGGAGAACTCTCTAACGTCACCGCCTGAGTAGTAGTCTTTGGCGTACGTTTCCGGGCCAGCCCAGCGATCCAGAAGTTCGACAGATCTATCTTCATTGGCCGGAGGAGCAGTTTCATGAGGTGGAAATGCTGTTCACCAGCAACCATTAGCCCCAAGCGTGTAGAGAGAAGAAGAATAACCGACAAGTATCGTTTTCCAGAGGCTGAATATCCTCATACTCTTCTACCCCTACGTCCGTCGTCTCAACAAAAGAGACGTGACGATGTTGTTTGGCACGGTAGTGATGAGGACCAACACAATTGGAAGTAGACGACGGAAGAGGGGTGTCATCCTCGTTCAAATAGTCCATAGCGAATCGCGTTTCATCAAACGCATGTCCTTGAGAAGCTGTGCCATGAACCTCGTCTTCGTCTGAATCCACAACGAGGACCGGAGATGACGTCTGCCGAGGGGATGGCATTTCATAATCGTCTTCATCGTCCTCCCCCTGTTGCTCGTGTCCTTCAAATTCATCCTCTTCCCCGTTTTCGTCTTTGTCCTCTTCCTCGTTTTCTCGGTTGTCCTCTTTCACCTCGATAACAGTCTGTGTTTCACGCCGTATTCGAGCTTGTACCGAGCTTTCTGCGTCTGCCCAATCTAAATCGTGCTTTTCATCATCCTCTTCTTCTCCACTTTGAGAGTCCCATGCTCCTATCACCTCGTCATCTTCATCATCTCCATTCTCTTCCTCTGAATCCGAGCCAATAAAAATGGGCTCACTCTGATTACCTTTTCCAAAACCAGGCCCATCTCTGGGGTCACGCGCTTTGCCCTTGCTGACGCGTCGCACTGTTAAATACGAAGAAGACGCTTCCGCCTCTTCATCGGAGCTCTCGCCAGTAAACTCGATAAGCCGCTCGACCTCCTCCTCATCACCGCTAATGGATTGTTCCGCATATTTCGAGCTGGCTTCAAGCGAGGATATCACCTCATCCTCCTGGCCAAGGGCTCGCTTGAGCGCACTTGTAATGCCACCGATCCACGCGTCAAACTCGTCCTGTGTGAACTTGTCGTAAGGGTTGTGCTGCGGCGCCTTAGAGAGTTTGGGCGTGAGCGGTGGATATGGAAACGTCTGAGTAGAAGTAGAACGCCTCGAAAAGTCAGACGGCGAAGCCATCTTGCAATAAGGCCAGACAAGACGCCGACAAGACAAATTACTCGCCCTGATGGCCAGCCACATGACGTGTCCCACGTGCCATTTCGTAAGAGATCTCAGATAAGATAAAAAGTTGCCCCTTTGATTTTTAAGGTTTAGGGGGTTGCCCTCCGACCTCGTTATCCCGGCGTCTACTCCATAGAGAGTCCCTTATCTGTAAGTGAGTTTCATTGCGCTAATTTTTTCTACCGAAAAGCTCGAAAAATCAGAGCAGTTCATGACTGAACGGAGGACCCAGAAGTTTTTCGGTAGCGATGTCGTACGCTCTATTCTCTCAATTACTTTCCTCATTCCTACGCGTGTTGATTCAGTACCTTGTTCAATCATCTGAATGGGCTGATCAGCATGTCATTCCAGTGTCATTAATTTTTGTTGTGAGGTATACTTGCTCAAACAGAGCTGAATGTGTAAAATTATACAGTGTATTTCTTGCTCGTTGCCAGGCTGTGCTACTTCTGCATACAACTATATATGTTCTCCTTTCGCTGAGTCTGAAATTGACAATACTAGACATCATTCGGCTTGTCTTCGGTGAACTGCATGCCTCCAACCAGCAAAAGCTCAAATCTGCAGTCAAAGAATAGTTTGGATACTTACATCAGGACTTCTCGTCCTCTCCACGATGTTCGACCAGTGGTAACGTCCCAGGAAGTTCGTGATAGGGGTTCCACATTTGTCGCTAGTCTGTTCCCTGCTACCTCTCCAAGCGAAGCTCGCTCCCGTATCGCCTATCTCAAAGATGTCCTCCATAAAACAAAACCGGCAACACACGAAATTGCGGCTTGGAGATGTATGATACTCAAGCCCGGTCATAACGGGCTTGGGGGGCCTGACGATTTTGAGCTGAGCGCTGGGAACATGGACGACGGGGAGAAATGGGGTGGTTCCAGAGTTCAAAAAGTAATGGAGTCTCATGCACTCATTGACGCTGTGGTTATCGTTAGCAGATGGTGCGTTTCTCTTTCTCGGTTATCCTTAGCTCGGAATCTGACTTGGAAAACAGGTACGGCGGTACAATGCTGGGCCCGACGCGTTTTGCGCATATTGAGAGATGTGCTACCGAAGTCTGCCAAGAGTTCAAACGTTCAGAGGAACTCCGGGAGTGTATATCGGAATTAACGAATCTGGACGCTGTACTCGCTGGTCTTCGTGCTGAATACTCAGTGTCATCAGCCGCCGATAAGTCGGTGACTACTGGCAGTACGACGCCCAAGGACTACGCAAATCTGGACTTGGACAAGGGCAGACGCCTCATCAAGGCACGTGAAAATGCGATTAAGAGTGTAAAGCTGCTTCTTGCCAAACGTCGAGTGGTAACCTCGGGCGCTGCTGCTGATTCAGATGACCAGCCTTGATACACATCTCCTTTCATTTACGAACAATATTCCACACTGTCGTCAACTGTACGTCATCTACGCGCCGACTCGATGTCTCCGGATATGAGTTGGAAACAGCACTGAAAACGCATGTATAACTTTGGTGGCCAATTGGGGATTGCATGATGGACACCTTTTTTCCGCTATGACCTTGGGACTCGTGAATGTATGATTCCCGCTTGAATCCTGTGCAAGACTACATGACCCTCTCTCACTGCTTTTTAGGCTTTTCAGCAACTGTTGTTGGTGGATCTTCTACGGTCGCCCTTGTTATCCCGAGGATTCTGATGTGTTATCTTTCGGTTCTTTGGTTAATGGAGGTCTGACCCGGGGAAAAGGAGTTACACATCCATGTGAAGGGAAGCATGTTTAAATGGGCAATCTACACCCATTGTGTTAACAACTTCGATGTTCATTGAGTAAATGATTCTCATGACATGTGTGTACTTCCCATCATGATAGGTTTCGTATACTGTACAAACTTCACAGCTAATGGAAGGAGCTATACCTGATGATCACCTTGAGATTCTATATCAAGCTCGCTACCGACAGGGAGTGTTGCAAGACATCCCGATCCGACAGCTCAGAAGCGCCTGTGTCAATATATCTTCGCGGAAGACATGGGCCGTATGCAATCTGCAGAAATTTATATTTTCCGAAATTCCATCTTCAGATGAGGCCGGCTTGAGGGCTATTGAACTGAAGTCGATTGATCATAGTTTTTAGACCCCAAATCCCTCTGAACCGGAGTAAGATAAGTAAGTCATCTAGGTATTGTATGAATGTCTAAAATTACGAGATGAACGCTGGGTCACTTAGTGAGATAGATCGCGTAACAAGCCCTCACCAAATAAAATCTCTACTAGTATATGACACGGGTATGAGTATCGACCTCTATCCTGAATTTCCCGATGAAAAAAAGATCAGGATCGTTCTTTTCCGACATGGCTCTACACAGCTGATTATTTCGCCCCATAACGAGCCTTGCGGCCAATATCGAACGGAATGTATTTGTACTTGATCATGTGCCTAAAGATGGCCGTGTCAGGGCTGAAATGAAATGGTTTACGAAAGATTACGAACTGGATCTGTCTTCGCATAGTTAAGGCAAATAGGACAAAGAAGTAGATAACAAGGATAGGCCAATACACCGGAACGTCAAAAACCTCTGAGAGGGTACAGAAAAGTGCTATAATGGTCGCACGAGTTGATGATAGCCTTGCAGGAAAAAGCGTCGAGGATTGCGAGATTACAATGGAGGAGGTACCTACCAGAATTGCCATTCAGGAAGACGTCTAACGAAGGGCCGGAACTCGTCGTCTCTCTGGCTGGGAAGAGGGCTAGTCGCTCCCTCACCACCTTCCTCAATTTCATCCGCCATAAGGTCATCTTGTAAGGAGGGGTCAAATTTAGGTTGCAGAAAGGCCAGCAGAAGATTGAGGAGATATATGGCATGTGCATCTATGGATGGCAGTGAGAATGAGTGGTGAACGCGTCTTTGAAAGGCTTGACATACAGCACACTATAAAAAAAGTCCGCCTTCAGGAGACAGCGCAAACAGTACAGCTCTGGTCGGGAGAAAACTAACCTATATACCACTTGGAGGGAGTCAGAAGCTGCGTATACTGTTAGGCGGCCAAAACTCACACCCTGAGCCAAAAGAATCCGCAGGAAAAAGATCGCCAGCAAACCACCGGTCGAGAGCCAGCGCTGCAGGACGTGAGGAGTCCAGCGGTCGAGAATCTGCTGGTATTGGCGTTGAACATTGGAAAACTGAGCGAAGATGTTCTGGCCCGGCGAAGGCTCAGCACCGGGACCAGGGAATGCGTCGCTAGAGGACATCATGGTTACTGCGGACGGGTCGTGACGTGGTTGTGACAACGTAACACGTTACGCTTGCAATGGACTCCGTTGTTGCACACGTCGTTGGACACATTGACCCTAACCCTACTGCCCCTCTCTTCGTCGCTGTCCAAGGTCCTCAAGGCTCTGGCAAATCTTATCTCTCGGCTCAGCTCAAGCAACGTCTTTCGCAACCACCCCACTCCCTCAGTGTTGTCCTCCTCTCTATCGACGATCTTTATCTTCCCCACGATGGACTGGTGCATCTGGCGACCCGGGAACCACCAAACTCCCTCTGGGCAGGGAGGGGTCAACCTGGGACCCACGACGTCAAGCTCGGGATTGAAATCATGCAAAAGTTGCGAACCCGGTGCAAGAGCGTGGAGCTTCCCTGCTTTGAGAAGAGTTTGTTCAGTGGCGAAGGCGATCGTTTACCCTCTGGAGCTGTCATAGATTCCCCTGTAGATGTGGTCATCTTGGAAGGCTGGTGTGTTGGGTTCTACCCAATTTCTTCAGAAGAGCTATCAGCACGATGGAATGGCATTTGGCGTGAGGAAATCGCCAGGTTGAACCTCCCCAACTTTGCAACGAAACTCGACCTTGAACGGGTGAATGAGTCACTGAAGGGTTACGTCGGGCTCTGGTCGTATTTTGACATCTTTATACAGGTCTGCATTTTGTGTTCTAACTTTACTCTAAATCAATTTTTCTAGTAGATCAAACCAATACCAGTTCAATCTTATCCTTCTCAATATTCGATTGTCTACAAATGGCGTCTGGAACAAGAACACAATATGAAAGCCAATAACGGAGGACGGGGGATGTCCGATGAGGCTGTCAAGGCGTCTGTTTCCTTCACTGGCAGCCGATTATACTGAATATTGATGTTTCGAAATCAGGTTTGTGGATCGGTATATACCTGGTTATGTATTCTTTGGTGATATTCCTCCATTTCTCGCAACGCCGACTTGGTTGGGAAAGGGTTTGAAACTTCTCATAGATGACGAACGGCGGCAGCTTGGAGTTGAAACGATGTGAAAGACGATGAGATGTCAGCGTATATGTATGATTTTGGTCAAATCAGCAAGTGGACACAGTTGACCGCCTGTCAAAGTATGAATCTGTACAACAGCACCTGGATATCGCCTCGCTTTGTAGCATTCCTGAAGGTTTTGGTGAATCAAAAAATATGATCTGTTCTTCTATATCATCAGGACTAGTCCCACCTTAAGTATGCTATATGTAGATGTTCACGACAAGGGTCGATTGTCTACCATCCTGATGCTCTGCCTTGCGGCGTACTCTGGAACTCAGGGTCATCCACTATTCGGGTATACTGCGGAGAAGGACCGACGGCCGAAGTCGCCGTTTCGGTTATCTTCGGTTCACGAAGCTTTAACTGCCAAATTGACTTCAATTGCGTGGTGCGAACAAGTTTACCGACTGTTCACCAATGCGTTTGCGTAAGTCCATCCGAGCCCGACCGCCTTGAGGTCTCCCTCGTTGTGATGTATTGCGGCACTTCAAACTTTTTTCAAAACACTACTGGTTTTGACGCTTGAAGATATCTCAGCTTAATGGCCTTTTAGTTTTGTTCCGACGTTTTATCGATTCCGCCGTGCAATGATCCACTCGAGTCTCGCATAGCATTCCCTTCCTTTCTTGTCCAATTTCCAAGGACAACAAACTGTATATGATACCTGAGCCAAGGTATCCTGTCTCAATTCCGGTATCACTGCATCTCGCCTTGAACTGCTTTCAACTTCGACCTGTGCGCTCTGTTGTTTTGTTCTTCGGCCATGTCACTCCAATTAACTTTGATCATTGAGACATAGCTTCAGGAAATGTTTTCCATAAGTAGTTATTAGAAACTCTATCGGAACTAGGGTATCGACCCCTACATTTCTCTTGTATAGTTTTTTTCAACAGCGAACGAATCCATCCCTACAGAGGTGCTATCTCTCGCCATAAAGAGTGGACATCCATACTTCATCTTGGGGAAATGAAAAGCGATGACTTTCTAAAATCTGATGCTCATATAGAAGTCAATCAAGTCCTTCGAAGTCAATAATACGACTCATCCTCGCTTATGTGGAGTCGCGTAACCATTTTGGCAACATCTTACCCTGGAAGCCATTTATCCTCTGCGCCACACAGTTTGCTCTTAGGGCCTGTGCACTGGCTAGTGAACTGAATTGAAAAGTAACCTGAACACGATCAGAAAAAACTGCACAACATTCATTCTGCAAATGTCGTGGTATAAACTGTTCAACCAGTTCTTGTTAGGGCAATCTATTCCCGGGGTGATCGTATGTTTGTTTGTATCTGATAAGATAAGTAGCAATCACTCGACATTCTGCTGGCAATCTGCCAGTGTATCATCATTCGAGTCACCTCGCCTGGCTAGCCAGGTATGTTATGAGTACATCAAATTGACCTATCTGATTATAGTGTGCTTGGATAAGGTCCGTTCGCTATGTCAGCATATGGGCCAATTAATCGCACTATTTCCGAAGGAAAGCCTCTTCCGACGAAACTCTGGGCAGTTGATTCTACATTGACTCAACCTGACTACATAACTACGCACCATCTCACGATTTCGTCGGCATCACATTTGGAAGATCTATTGAACTATCTTTGTGCTGTATTTGCTCAAGAAGTCGACGATGGTTTCACGTATCCCCAGGAGGGACCTATAGATCGTGCAGCATTCGATAACTATTTCTTCGCGGCAGACGTAATCGTGGCTATTATCAGCGAAACCGGGCAGCTAGAGGGCAAGGAGAGGGACGTAGAAATTGACATATCCACCGCCCAAAGCTCTCGTCCTTGGGGTGAATGTATAGCCGGGTTCTATTATGTGAGTCACTGACCTGTACGTCCTGTGAGCTACTTTGGCGAGACTAGATCGTATTTATCAGATAAAACCTAACTATCCTGGGAGATCCTCGCATGTGAGTTTGCATGATCATGGCGAGTCACTCGAGAAAAGATTATGGGCTCATTTTGGGGACGTATGGTTCTAGATCTGTAATGCCGGGTTTGTTGTTCCACCTGCACAACGGAGCAAGGGATATGGTTCAACTTTGGCAAGATCATTTCTGAAATATGCACCAGCTTTAGGATACCAAGGAAGTGTGTTCAACCTTGTTTATGCTAACAATCACGCTTCCGTAAAGTAAGTTGCGCAAAGAAACGCTTCAATTTAGAATAACTTATGCGCCTGACCAGGCTGTGGGAAAAGCTAAACTTTATAAAAGCTGGATTGATTCCACGCGCCGGACGTTTGAAGAGAAGAGATGGTCAGGGAGAAGAGTACGTCGACGCCATCGTGTTTTACAAAAGCTTTGTAGATGAAGATTGAATGAATTTGGAGACGTCTACGAGATGTGAGGATCATTTTGTTCAAACTTCTTGTTTCGTCCACAGCCAACAGTACAAATATAATATGCATGGTGTTGATGCACTTGATGTACTGCGCCTTGTTTCCTCGATAACCATCAACTCGAATCAGCAATGAAATCTTTGATGAAACGTTCCACATCTCATACAATCGCCTAGAACAAGAGTTCTTAGCCCACACACACCTTTTCGAATGAAAGTTATCATAAGAGCGCCGCTTGAATAAGGTAGAGGGTAGCTACTTCAATGTCGAATCACTTTGCATCTCCAACTCATTCGATGATTCTGATAGAGAATCGAAGACTGTCCTTCTTTCGGAGTCAAGAGTTGGTCAAGTCCTGTTGAATTGCAATGTGAAGACCACTCGCACGCCACCGGGCGCTTATAAGCTTGACAGAGGATCTACATTACTCACTTTTTAAGGGCCTTGGGCGCTTGTTGAATGGGGAAAACTATTGATGTTTAGACACGCTGCTCGAGGAAGGGTGAATGAATATGCTGGTGCGCATCTCCGAGAATTTTTCGAAGTCATTGATCATGGAGCGGATCTTCCGGAACTGAAAGCATCAATGTTTTTTTTGACACCCCAATTTTCATCTTGTCAGTTGAGAATGCAGACATCACATGGCATGAATGGACGAAAGGATGAATGTGAAACACAGTTATGTGTTACTCACATGTTGAGGCCACAGATAATCAGAAATGAAGTGCAGATGACCGGAAACATGAGGAAAGTCAGCAGCTCAGGCAACCGAAGGATCTGCAGCTGGTGCTCATCATCAGCAATTAGATGCCGGCGGAAGAGGAACCGATTGCCAAAATTTTGACAAAGTGCAGAGAATAAAGCCTTGGCCTTTCGGCAGACAAGAGAAGACGCCTAATAGTTACTTTCCACATCCGCGTGTAGGCACGAATGCTCCTGTAACAAGGACGACGAAAGGGTTAACCCTCATTCCGATTCTTGTGCGGAGTCGGTTCCCTGACCTTAGTCATTCGCCAAGCATTCTCGACGCTAATAGAAACTCTTCGGTCCGAGTGGCTATTGCAGGTAAAAATGCCTTATCAAGCCCCGACTTCAAGTGAAGCCCCCTTCTTCAGGTTCTTGATTCTTGATGGAACATGCGTGGTGCGAGGGTGCTTGAGGGTCGCGCTAACCACGACTTGTCGGATCTCGGCTGCGATGTGTAGCTCCCAAGCCTGAGTGATGGATAATTAGGAGGTAAAATCGTGAAAGGTTCTGGAAACCAGTCTACCAAGGCATGAAGGTGACACGTTGTATCTTTTGATGAGGTAGTTGGAGACAAGAAGCTTGATCCACGTCACCAACACTCACAATTGCATGAAAAGTGCTCACCCTACAACGTGAATTTGCAACAGTTTGCAACCTACCTTTAGCGAGATGGCCGACGCTGTGACGTTTCCAAGCTACTAGGTACATAGTACGTATCATGGTGTTAACAGACAAAATTTTCAAATCCTGGATCGTTTTGACTTTGTTTTACACGTCAAACTTATATGTATATGGATAAAGGTCGACAGAAGACGCAAGTCATGATCAGCCTGGAAACCATTACAAGCGTTTGTTCTATGCGAAAGGAAAGGCTCGTTTGAGGCTGGCTATGCTTAAGGGCTGTGATCAGACTGGCCACCGTGGGCGGCGTCCGAGAGCCGCGAGAATGCTGAGCCTTAACATTCACCCAATGAGATCGCTGGGTATTAGTATTGATAAAAGCTATCGCTGGGAAGGCTGTGCTTGCATCGGATATGAGTAAAAAAATTTCAGCCACCGGCACCTAGGACCTGCATCATTATTGATATACATACCTCCTCGTATATAAACAGTGCCCTCAAACTGATACTTACTAGTCCGCCCCGGGATTGTTGCTCTCTGGTCTCTGGCCATTCCTCTCGTCCGATATACCCTACAAAAGACGTGATTGCGTCGCATAATCTTCTGTATTCCCAAGTCTAGGTGACTTCGTTATACACAACTCTAGATACACCTCGGACAAAGCCTTATTGTGAGTACCTTCGCCCTTGCCTTCGTTTTATCTTCTTTTGGTTCTGCTCTTGTGGAAAGAAAGGGAGCATGAAAGGGGATAGGAGAAATTTTTTTTTTGATGCCGCGTGGTTGATGGAAAGGGGATCTCTGATTTGGACCACCTCGTGCCTCGTGCACAACGACCAACAAAACTCGTTCTATATAATCCACTGTCATTCTTTTAGGGTTTATTGACGTCCTCCTCGTCCTAGATTACGCTTGTTTTACTTGCGTTTCTGTCTTTCCCGTGACCGATTCAAGATGTCTACTTCCCACCAACCCGACTCTCAGAGAATGTCCACTAATGCACCCCGTAATCACTATCAAACAGTGGCCCCGCCAGCAGTAAGTCATTAGTCGAAATTCCGACCACTCCCAACTTAAAGAACGCTTGAAGACCTCCCATACTGGTGAACGTCCACATCGAGGTGATCCCTACTACGGTCACGAGACTGCCGCTACCCTCGGTGCTCGTTTCATCAACCATCTGTTTGACTGCCCAGAGCTCGCCGCTGCGCCTACCCCGACTAAACAATATCCTCTCGCTGTTTTCATCGCCTATGGCCTACACAGAACGAAACTTCCGTCATGCGTGACGTTCGCCTCCCTTATATTGCTTCAGCGTCTCAAAGCTCGCTTTCCAACTGCACGAGGATCTTCTGGTCATCGTCTGTGGATCTCTGCTTTCATGATCGCCTCAAAGGTTATATGCGATGATACGTATTCCAACAAGTCGTGGGGGATTGTTGCACAAGGGATGTTTAATCTGCGAGAGATCAACCAGATGGAGCGCGAAATGTGCAACTATCTGGAGTGGGAGTTGAATGTCGACAATAATATCCTCACTGCCTTCGAAAAGCGACTGCGAGAAGACTTCGCATCACCAAGCGGACCATACCCAACATACCCGTTATCGATGGTGTCAAAACGCGCTGCCAAGGCAGCCGCTTCTACCCCTACCACCACTCCTTCACCCGCTCCCGAACCCAGCGCCACGACTAGCCCAATACCCAGCTTTGGCAATCATCGGCAGCAAACACCACCAGCTGCTGCTACTCAGTCGGCTGTTCCGACATGGACGGCTCGTTCGCCGCAAACACCATCGCCTAGCTATTCAACATCCACTTCTCCAGCCTCCTCAGCATCGCCGGCGACGCCAGTGGGTCGTGAAGACTATAGTGCCAGGGTCCAAGGTTTGGACGCGACTCCAATATTTACTCTACAAAGATCGATGCCTCCGGTTCATCCACTCAAGTCCCAGATGTCGGCATCGGCTATCCCGTCGCGGTGGTAGTGCATGTTTCATTTCTTTTCTCATTTATTGCTGCATACACTGTACCAATTTGCATTCACATGGACACAACCATCTATACCCCCACCAACATGTATCATATGTGTCGAGCAAGCCTTCTGTGACATTTCTCTTGTCAATCTCAGTGTTATAGTTGTCTTTAATCCCCAAAGCGTTATAAATTGATCGCTCTTCATTCCTTTCATCCGCTGTTATAATCCTCTTACATACCATGCATATCTCGACACCTCAAAACAATAGGAAGTGGCATCTACAATGCATACTATCGGCGATCAGCAGTTACGCAAAATCAATAGTTAGCTGCGGCCTAGTCTTACGAGTAGCCAACGAAGACATGCCAGATCCAAATGGATACTTAAGACCGTGCAAGATTGCTATGTATGTATTAGTATTTTGCCCGCGGGGATACCATGCCACTCGTACTCACGGAGGCTCGTTTAAATTTCTGCCTTATCGTTCGAGGCCTATCAGATTTTTCTGATATGAGCACCTGACGACGGCTTTCGCGCCGACTTGTCCATCGGCGATTTCTTAGAACCAAACCTTCTTTAGAAAGTTCAAATAAAGAAATGACGACATTATTCTACTTCCAAAGCGTTCTGATGTAGGTCTCACGCTCTACAGTGTCCGTATATATGCACCTACTTTTATGACTGTGGCGATCTGTAGTCGAGTATAACAAGCTAGTGCATAGTACTGCCTTATCACTCGACTTGCAAATGCGCATGCATGCAGTGCATAGGTTCCTGCATGGCAACAACACAGGTTTCTCTTTATCTGCTTACTGCATTGCTGCAGATTCCTTGGTCATTCTGTGGTCATTCGGTTCCGTACATCGGTCAATTCTTGTATGTATTGCGGCCGGCTACTTATATGTAAGAATGAATCAAACGTCGAAAGGTCTGAAACCTAAGGCCCGAAGTCGCAAATTCGCTTCAGATCGTTACGGGAAGTCATCCAGCGATTTCGAATTGAGAACACGACATAATTATATCGACAGGATCTTAGTAACTTACAAAGCTCCGATTACAAGCGGACGTGTGAACTGATTTGTCAGGAATTTGATGTCAAGTGCAGGACTTATGGTTCCGTTGTATGCTTTGGTGTCTCCGACTCGAATGCCTCTCGCCTTTACTTCACTTCCCACAGAAATCATCCTCTGCATCTACAATGAAAGTCGAGTCCGGAACCCTACTCAATACACTCTCAACAAAGATATAGTCCACATGTCTGAGACTTGTTGGCGACTACGAGCGATTGCCCTTCCCTTGTTATTCAGGGAGGTTTCCAATTGGAAAATAGGCTCATACACCGGCGGAGCTTGGCCTTCAACTGTTTGGCCGTACATACGGTATGTATCTCTATTTTCCTAGTTTTTTTGACGACTGAGGTAATTTAGAGTGGTATCCGTGTACGATCAACCCGGCATAATATCACGCAAATTGTTCAATAATGCGGATCTCTTCTCGACCTTACCCAGCTTGGACAACGTGACTCATATTCGGCTGGACCTTTTTTCTGACGCACCTGATCTGCTCGGTGTTTTCACGTTACCACTCTTACTCGCCATTACTGCGTTGCCTCACCTGAAGACCTTGAACCTACGACAATCCCGCTTTGATGGACCATCACTGATGCATGCAATTGCGCAAATGCATCAACTAACTACCCTTACACTTGCTGTTTCCCCAAATCCAACTCGACGCTTTAAACTCAAACGATATGATCGTTTTGGAGAGCTAATTAATGTTGCTGAAGTACTTCAAGTCCTTGCTCCAGTGTTGGTTAAACTGGAGATATCCGGTGACCTCATTGACCTCCAGATATTCGAGTTGATAGAATGGCCTAATCTCTCCACACTTCGTCTGATAGGTCATGTACCATATTCCTTCTTTCGACCTATTGCAGCTATGGTCTCTCGTATGCCGATGCTTCAAGTGCTCGCATGCGATTTCAAAGCAGAGGAAACGCCTCGACCTTCGTTCATC
>JABAKA010000029.1:0-68266 GCA_018857285.1 Termitomyces sp. Mi166#008
CGTATTAAAATTCTAGGGTACAGTGAAGGTGGGCCACTGGCCTACGTCTAGATGCTCGGCCAAACCCCGTCTCGTATCGTTCATGTCGAGAATGCTCGTTGGAATACATTTTTCAGCCTGGCCATCCACAGAATGAGACCATGAGGCATAAAATTGTTGATATGTACGTCGGCGCGCGATGGGTGAGGGAGTCAGGGCTAAGATGAGTGCTGAACAAGAGGCTGTTGTTGTTTTTTACGAATATCATCTTTTCGCAAGAGATTTCTGTCTTGAGGATAGCATTTCGAGAAGTGCGTACAGGGTCAGTATCACAACGCGGGCGGAGGAGAACTCTGGAGGAGATTTGTCGAAAAAACAGGCGTCAACTTAGGTGTCCGGCACTTTGCCTGCGTCCTTCGTGTTGATAGACAGCACCGAACGAGTGCATGCACCTCTGATGGCTGTTCAACTCGGAAAACATCAACAGAGTAAGGCAGACGGACAAGGGGGTAAAGTTGTGTTGTAAAAAAAAATATTGCTATACATTCAAGACGAATTGACCGTGATGACATCACTTTATCTGACAACAAATGGTTGGATCCGCATGCATATGTTTGTCGTTCACTCGAGCAGATCGTTGTTCCAACGTAGGCTTCGGCTAAGTATCCCAGCCTGAATTCGACCCAGAGAATCTGTGCAATTGACCCTACTTTCAGAACCGGCGTAAGACTTCAAATTGGAATTGATACAGATTTCGTATGAGTTCAACTCTATGCACTCAAGTCACACACAAAAGGAACCCCTGGGTCGCTGAATTGAATAACCCGACTAACTATCCAGAACAAGACGACTATCCCACCCACAGAACTACAGGGCATAGCGAGTAAGTTACTGCCCATAACCTCCCAGATTGATGAATATTCATAATGTTAATAAAGTCGGGTTTGCTGTCTAGTCAAAGATAAATACAAATTCGACTGAGGGGCGAAAAGAACTTACAGAATAACGATACGACTTGTGCCGGTACGCGCGCTTAGGCGACGACACAGTAAGTCTGATACGAAGGATCGTCCCTGGGATCCTCCTCATTGCAAGGGATGTCCTCTTTGGCAAAGACGACGCCGAACGATTGCATGCCATCGCGGTTGTCACCGCTTGCCTTCTGGTTGATAGGCTGGATGTCAGCGGGATCGGAAGAGATGTTGAGAGCGATGAAAGAATCCATTTAGAGAGCTGGTGTGAATGTAGGTGCTGTGCGATCCTGGGGACTTTGACGCTCTGGCGATGGGTTTTTTATACCCTTGGGTGGGTCTCATTCTAGGGTAATAGTGGGGGTGACCATCGACCTCTGTATGGACGCTCGGCTAGGTTCGGTGGCTGTATTGTTCATGTTTTTTTGAGAGGAAATAGGAGATGTATTGATCATGGGGCGGTCGTGTTTCGTCCAGAGGGAGGCGCTAATTGTCTTGGATTGACGAGTAAACGACTCAGGGCGGAATTTCACAAGACAATCATATGCTTTTCTGGTCCAGGCGAGTTTTTTTTTTGTTTTCTGAAGAGCGTATTGTTTCGCAATCGGTTATTGTCTTGCGGGAATTATTGTTGAACGCTGAACAGGCATGCGCCCAGGTACAGTCAGGAGGTGGTGAGGCTCGTCGACAAAACAGGCGATAGTGAACTTGAGTACCTAGCACCCTTGCCTGGGTCTTCAATTTCATTGGTAGACAGTAAAGAGCGAGTAACATCCACCTCTGCCAATATTCCAACTTGGAATAGGACAAGAGAGCAATGTCAACGAACAAGGCGGGCAAAGCATGTCTGTGTTCAGGTCCGACTTCCGGCAAACTATCTTCCGCCGGACGGAGTCCGGAGCTAGATCCAACACAAAGTCACACAAAAAAGCATCCAGCACATGATCAGAAAAGTGAATGAGAGACGGAGGTCGTATTCAGGTCTATTGATAACGAGCGGTTTTCGTAGATGAGAATGCAACAGCAAGGGGAGATGTCAAGATAGGGTAAAGCAAGGAATGAGTGACGCGAAAAGAACTAATCGCGTGGTAAGATATAAGTAGCAGGAAGGATGCGATACGTACAAGTACAGGTCAATGATGGTACAATTTGGGTATCAATCAAGTCGGTTTCCCGAGGTATCAATTGTCTATATGGTGTGTCGTCTCTGGGCGTGGAGGTGGCTCAAAGCCCGTCTAAAAACTTCAAGAAAAGTGCGTGTGTTGCGTTATCTCCGGCGGTCGCGGTCCGATGCGATAATCCACTGGTCTGATTGTGTCGATAAGGCTTGCCGGACTATGAATGAGAATCGAGCTGAGATCTCCGCTTCGGAGGGCGATACTTTTCTGCGTAATTCAAGTATACTACGTCCGGACTGGTCAGGAGCCGATATCTCGCTGTTCAGAAGGATATCTTACACGCGGCATGCCTAGGTGAAATGTCAGAATATTGTTCACGGTACAGTGCCGATACAAGAAAACTTACTATGAGATTGGAAACGACCATGATAAACGGGAGTCCAAGGCCATTGTGAGGACTGCTCTGGCTGAAAAGATAGGTGCGAGCGTCAATATCAAGAAGCACTGAACGAAATATTGAAGAGCATACTTGAAGAAAAAGCCTGCGGCTGTAACATTGACGGCGATAACGAGGCCAAAGGCAATGAGCCCTGAAGGACAACGTTCAACTCGAGTTATACGCAGTACTATAGTAGGGAGTATACCTTGTTTACAAAAATACCTCGCTAATGATACACCTCGGTTTCTCTTCCCCAAACAGACCTGAATACCACGGTCAATGATTCGCGAAACAACGATTCTAACTACAAAAACATACCGTGAGTACGATTGACAATGATACGAGGTCCATCAATGTAGCAGCCAACTGAAATTCGTTCCTGTTAATTTCCAAAGCACAACAACGGATCATAACACCTACCATTGAGTACTATAGACGATCGAATATCAGTAAAATTAGACAGAGAGACATCGAGAGGACTTACACCTATCCGAAAGCCCATGTAGCCCTTTCCATAGTATGGATAACATCCCGTACCCCCCAAAACTACAAACACAATCTCTGGTATCGTTGAAATGTGCGTGCAAAATGTCCAAATATCGACGACCACAAGACCCGCATAACACATCAAAAGCAATGCAAGTATACGCTTATCACGGCCTGAAAAGGCATATGCGCGCATTAGCATGACCGCTGCGAGAGTCAACCTGATCAGCACACGATTCGTGTTCATATCCTGAGCGAGCTCACCTTGTGGAAATAGTTGCTGAGATAAAATACAATGTGTCAGGTCGTCAAATACCAGTAAAGATACGAGGGTACACGTACACATGGCATGAAAAGGACGTGCACGGCGGGTCCAAAACGACTGCAGAAATCATATGACCAGGTTCCGCAGTAGGCGACTATGACGATGGGCCAGAGGAGTAAAGGGTAGTACCGACAGAGGAGATACGCGACTTTGACTGAGGTCCAGCGGGACTTGTGAATCTATTCACGATTAAGATATCGTGAGCACGAAAATTGATAGTTGAACACACCAGTTCAATCTCCTTATTTAGCCTGCACAAGGGGTCAGTTACGATACTAACTCATCGAAGTACAACTCACGTCGCAAACCACTCGTAAAGCTGAAGGCAATAGACGGCAACAATAGCATATCGGGCCTCCCGGATGATTTGGACAGCATCCGACAGAGTAGTGTTGACGTCCATACGAGAATGTAACGACTAGTCGGCCTACTCAGCCCCCGTCGAGGAAGAGGGCCAGCTTGGGTTATAGGGAAGGAAGGAGAACAATGAGGGGTAAGAGAAGAATTAGAATGGCATGTTTCGATGAGGACTTCTCATGTCAGTTATAGTGGCGTGCACACAGCGAAGGTTGTGCAGATTAGGATATATTGAGTCACGCTTGCACGCCTGATGTCACTCTTAAGTTTGAAATTGTATTTATCATTTCCCAATGCCTCCGCACACTCTCGTCTTCGAGCGACATATGCATGCATATGCTTCCTTATGATACATTTCTCGTTTTTTCTATTGAAAAGTCGAATAACCTCACCAGGATGCAGAATCCATGAAAGCGTTTTGCATCTGCCATCCTCTCCTGCCCGACTTGTCCGGCGACCTTGCCGACAACCCTGATTCGGCGCACCCGCTTCAAGGCAGATCCGCGATTTTCAAGGGTCTGGACTTAACCCTACTTAATCCCCGGTCTCTCGAGGAGATTCTAGCGTCCTTTCCTGTCAAAGCGTGGAGCCACTATATGTTTTCCGTCCTTCCCAACTTGACCTGAAGCGAACAAGACGAATTATATCATGACTCACCTGTATTGTCCTGCATAATTCAGAAAGGCTCGAGGTCGAACCTAGACCTAGTCTTCGGTAAATAAACTTATCGTGTTCATACGTACACCGAAAAAGAGGGTATGGCGGCCGCAACATGATCGTGATTTGCAACCATGTTCGACGGGAAAACTTAAAGAGAACCTAAATAATCTGTCATGATCATACTGTAGCAGTTGCGATTGCAGAAGAAGTTTGATACTTCGTTGAACGGACACAATAAAAGATAATGTATAAAAAACGGAGATTGACAGCAGGCTGTAATTGCACTAGCGCCCTGAACAGTGAGTCCGCATGTATCCAGACATCCGTGCACACTGCAAATCATTAGCAACCACAAAATTTAATCAGAAAACGCAAAGTAAAAAAAGGCACAGGTGCCCCCGCCCTGTCCCATCAGAACTCTAGACAAAACGGAAAAGAACATTGAAAGGTCGTAGACGGAGTAAGGAAAAGGTATCGTACACCCCAAAAAATCCATCCAAACGAATCCATCCTGTATATCGAGTTCAGAGTCCTTCCATTAGATACCACCATATGCATCATTATCATCATACACCGTATCCGGGCGCTTCACAACCGTCTCGAACTTGCCCTGACGCGGCGTGGGCGGCGCATCCGGAAAGCTAGTCACCGCAGGCGGAGGTGCAGTAATGGCAATGCCCGATGCGAGTGGGCTCGGGGCGGAAGGGACCTGGCTTCCAAGCGGACTCTTAGAGTACTCCTTTGTTACACCGTTCGGGATAGCATTTCCACGATCGGACGCGGGGAAGTTGTACGACGACGGGCGGGAACCAATGGGGATTTCTGGGAGCAGAGGAGGGACGGAGTCTAGACGAGATATGCTGCTATGCACGGGAGAAGGAGGCACGGGGAAGTCATCGATTTGGCGGGAGACAGAGTCGGTAGATGGACGGGGGGAGACTTCGCCTGGGTATGTGAGTTGTCCGGGGAGATGGTCAGTGGGATCGGTGAATGGTGAGGGCCCGTTGTCCTTCACGAGAAGAGGTGGTGCAATCTCATGAGTCTTAGAATTCGGGTTGACTAGATTAATAGCCGGGGTATCAGGACCAGAATGTGCTTCAGTATTGAGCGTCTGGGAAATCTCAGCGTATTGAGCAGCCTGGTATGGAGTCACGCTAGAGCGGTTGAGGTCGACATATTCACCCTGTTTCGGGCTTGGGTATCCACCGTAATTAGGGTCCTCCGAAGGATAGCCAGCAGGACCGTTAACAGCGGAAGTGTGGGAGCCATTGGACGATTGCCTGGTGAGTACAGCCGCTTGCTCATTGTAAGTCGCACTGGTGGGTGTGGCGATGGGTGAGAAGGGCGATTGGGTGTAAGCAGGGTTAGGATAAGCCGGGTTGGGGTATGGTGAGTTGTTGAGCATCACGGTCGCAGAGCTAGGGGACATCGTCTGCATAGGACCGTACGCCTGGTATTGGTTGTATCCGTAATCGGAAGGTCCCATAACTGGTCCTTGACCACCGTATTGACCACCGAATGTCGGCGCTGGAGAAGCAAGTCTGCGCTCAATCATAGTGGGTGGCCTGGGATTGAAACCATGCTCAACGATCTCGTCACGGGTAGGAGGATCTTCCATGAGGACCGCGGAGCGTCGGAAATCGTGGGCATTGAATGCTGCAGCACTCAACTCGTCATTGCGCCTCCTCTGGCGGTTCTATAGGGCTGGCTTTAGACTACATCTCTTTGAACTTTGTTAAAACAAGACTCGCCATTAGGAATCGAATGACAAAGATAAGGACTGCAACACCGATCAATCCACCAGCAAGACCACCGACGATGCCTCCGACATTGGTACCGGATCCGGAAGATTCGGTCTGTGTTGCGCTGGCAGCAGCAGATGAAAGGGTACGAGAAGATGTGGACACTATCACCGAAGTCGCTGGACCTGAGGCGGTGGTGATAGGAAGGGTCTTGCCCGGCGTAGTGACCTGGAAGGAACGATCAAGATCAAAATCAAAATCAGTAAAATCAAAGCAAGAGATCAGGCTTACTCCTGCTGCTGGAGGCGAGGACGTTGTGGCAGGAGCTGCAACGACAACCGTGGACGTGCTGGTGGTCGGAACCGCATTCGTAGTCTGTACGACAGGATTAGGAGCCACAACAGTGTTGGTGTTCGCTACAGGTGTGCTTGTGCTTGTGGTTGTGGGAATCGTGGGAGTCGTGACAGGTACGGGCGCCGGAGTAGACGACGTGGTCACAGGGGTATTACCACTGTCGTCGTCACTAGTAGCAGTGGTGGTGGCTAACAAGAGAAGAGCGCATCAGAAGTCGTTCAGCACATCGAAACAGGAACAAAAGAGAAAAAGATTGTGTGTACAAAGTGTACTTAATTGCCGACGGCAGCGTGGACCGTCTACGTAGTCACTCAATGTTAGCCTACTCACCAAGAGCGGGAGGCAAAGTAGGTAGAGGGATGCTGTCGGTTAACGTCGCCGTCCAATTGAAGGTGGGGCTGAACCGAGCAATGAGTTCTTTCAGTTTCGCTGCCTCTTCTTCGGGCGAGAGACGACGCTGCTTGAGGGCGGCAACGCGTCTGTGGAATAGCTGGTTGTTGTTGTGAAAGCCCATTGTTTTTATTTTCCTAAAGAATGGGAGAGTAAACGAGTGTGGGGTCCCGGAGGACAGGGAACACAGCGGCGAAGGAAACTGGTTTGAAAGAACAAGGGAGATTGTCACACCAGTCACACGTTGCCATAAGGCACCATGTTTTTCCACGTTGCCAGGAGTCTATTTTTGGCCTTTAACTTGTCTTTCATACCCATGGCATACTTCCCTGCTGAAAACTTTCAATGGATACTGTAATAACGGCACGCCGCAGTCATGCATTCGTCCAGAGCTTGTACAGCACGGTGTTTGTTCCGTATATATCTACTATCTACGCCTATGTCATGATTGTTCACCTTTCACTAATAGGTGGGCGTCAATCTATGTGAGTGTATCCTTAGTGGTGGCGAAGCGAAATTCAGACGGTGTAGGAGGAGACGAATCAAGATGAAAGGTATCAAACGTGCAACTGGTGTTAAATTAACTACTTCAACCAGGCTCCACCTCGGCCGCCTCAACCGCTCTCGCTTGCCGAAATCCACAAGGGCCACGTCTGAAGGGTCATGACAACCACGCTAAAAAGACGTGCTACTATGATTATCTACGGCCTAAAGATACTCTGTTTCTGTCCGAACTATGGGCTTCAAGTTCATTCTACCGGCCGCATTGACTGTCTAGAAATAATCCAACTTTGACTTGATCCAGGATCCAGCGCCCATATGGATATGTAGCCGATATGAGGCCTTCCAGGCACATACGTCTGCTCCAAGAACATTTCCCTGACACAAAATTAACTTTTTTAATTTCACAGGCGAAAGGAACCTGTCTGTGGCACCCTCCAATTACTCGTGTAGCCGTTGGCTCTACCATCTATATTGCTCGTATACATGTGACTGACCCTTGGGAAGTGTTCCCATAATATCTTCTGGGTTCCTGGTAACGTTGAAGCCGCTTAATGCCGACTGGATCGTTCCTGTCTATGAAAAGCTCATCACAAAGTTGTATCCTTCGCCGTTAATTGTGGGGGCTGCGGAGGCTTATATGTTCAAATGCCTTGTTGGACTAAATTCAGGTTTACATGGACCATATCGGGGTTATCCTTCTTTTTCAGTCCTTTGCGGAGACCGCAACTCTTACTGTCTACTGACGGATTCCTTGGGATTATAGCGCTGGCTATTCTTGCCTGATATGAGGCAACAGGAGACTCGTATCTTCGGAACGGACGAGACTCAAATTCACCTGGACCATTATTGGGACTGTCCTTTCGCTTTCGCTGGCAGACTCTTTCAGTCCGCACACGACTTATTGTCAATATGATCGACATCGGCCGACTCAGCGTTGATGCTCGAAGAAATCCGCAAACGCGAGCCTGGCGAGAGACACCCTTTTTGAAGCTATCATAGACCATAGACTCTCTGACTCGACAAAAGATAGCATCGTGGACTTGCCTTTAAGTTTAAGATCCCTCAGAGTACAGGGGTTCCTCTTTGGCAATCCACAAGATTGATGTGCGAGTTGTGCGAGCAGTGACGTCTTACAAATAGTCTGGAGGGATAACACATACTTACAAGACGCAGACTTTTCCGGATTCTTCGTCATTTACTATCACATGGCCTCTATGGCATTGGTTGATAAGGTTTAGTTAGTTTCCTATCAAGTCAACAACTAAATGACATGGCTTCGAAGAGGTCCGATCCTGGTGTGGAAAAAACTCGACGTTACCACATACACGGGTACAGCCTTTATAAACCAAGAGATCTGGTCTAGCATCGCGGCTGATAGGTGGAGAGTCGAAGTCGTTGGGCCGGTATACCAACTTTTAAACGCTTTTCACTATTAGGGTACTTTCTCCAACACGGGCGCTCGAACACCCTCCAAACCCACCGTGGAGCCCGACAGCGCCTTCCTAAGCCAATACCGTGACAAGCGAGGCTTCGTTCGTGGAGTGATTTGTTGAACATCACGATCAGGAAGCTATAATATGGTACAAAGTAGATGAGGTCGGTTTCTTGAAATATACCCTCCCGACACTACAAGTACCGAACAAACCTTCTATTTCTAATAAGTAATCAGCTTCAGGAAATAGAACCCACACCCTATGTAAAACTGGAGATTTATTCAGGCTAGACTCGGATCATGATGGAGTGGGGTGGGGTGATATTATGATTGTGAACGACGAACATGGAATCTGCATCTGTATATGTATATCTAAATGAGCTTGATCGTTGTCAGCCTGAGAGAGTCTAACATGTATTGTGAGTACTACTCGTGTTAACATTCCGACGAGATCGAGAGAAACCGTCAACGTCATGTTTTCTTGGACTCGGACGACGGGAGAACAGATTGCGATATCGTCAATCAAAAATACTGTATCACGGAACCGTCAAGACCAACGCTACGGATCCTGTAACTAACTAGTAAGACAACGACGGCTGAGGACGAGTCGCGGTTGCTAATATACAGTCCCCAACTAGGTATACTAGAATTGTACTACGTGGAGACCTTGAATCCGTCGTCACGCCCTGACCACCGCACCACCAAAAAAAATAGACCTGTACACCAAGATCTCACGAACGACACGAAAAAGAAGGAAAAAGAAAGAGCTCCACAGTCCTAATGATACGGGTCGCTCATAACTGAGAACTCAGAACGAATGACGGAGGGAGAAAATGTCGCATGTCGCACTGACACATGATACGACCGACCTTGATTTACGGCCGACGTATGTGCGTGGAGCCCGAACCCAACCCCCCGCCCGTCACGCCCGGATCAACCTCACGAATCAAAAACCTACTATAAAAAAAAAAAATAGAACGTATGTACATGCCATACTACGACGCCACCGCGTCAATCGTCGATTAATCGGGACCTGTCCAAATACCTAGTAGTTGTGAATTGCGAATGATGCGGGGTCATTTCGGGGGCCATGTAATTAATAAAAAAAAAATAATATACATACATAGATAGCCTCATCGATATCCCCGATCACATCGTACATAACTCCGACTCCGACCCACCCACGACTGCTCCCGAGTCCCGACGCGTCTTGTGAAATCGAGTTACGTTACGCTATTCGGTCGGGAGCCCGAAGCCTAGAAAAAAAAAAAAAAAATCCGAGGAAAGGAAAGGAATGCAAACGCGTCTCGTGAAATCAAGATCGGAGGGTTCAAGAATTTTTTTTTTTTTTTTTTTTTGGAGCAAAGGAATTCAAAGATGTATCCAAGACTTTCTTTACAACATAAACACAATATAGCTACACAAGAGAAAAAAAAAAACATATACACATCTAGGTTGTCGATAGCGAAAAAAATGTATATTGGAAATTTCTTTTTCTAGTTGTATACGTATGTTGTTCGATGCATATGTTGGGGACCAAATGACGAAAAAAAAAAAAAAAAAAGTGATTGTTGCAAGTTGGTTGGTTGGGGTATATGTTAGTTATGTATGTACAATCGAGGACAAGTACGGAAAGAACAGCGTGACGTGAATTCGAACAGCACAGGGAGGATGGGAAAGGAGTTGGGTCTGGCGAGACGTGTTTTTGGGTGTGTAGGCAGGTGCAAAAGGGAAAGCAAAGCGAGCTCTATGTTGGTGGGGTTGTACATATGATAGCACAGATGGAGCACAGGGGAGAGAGGGTAGTCACAAGAACAAGAAAGAAAAGAGGATGTGTCAACGCAAAAAAAGAAAGCACGACCACGAAACGTCCATCAAGCGGGGGGGGGGGGTATTCAAATTCAAATTGGCAAGATTGATTCTTTTTTGTTCAGCATCGCGTCGTGGTAGCGCGCACCAGCTCGACGGCCGGCACAAAAAAGGGAGTCAGTCTCCTTCCTTCCTTCCTTCCTTCCCTAACAAACATTCATGTCCTCCCTCCTCTCACCTCCCCCCCGGACTCTGCACACTCTGCACACCCATACCCGCTCCCATCCCTCCCATACCAGGACCTACGCCCCCTCCCATCCCACCCCTCGCACCAACGCCGACCCCATTGCCATTCATCCCCATCCCCCCACCTATACCACCACCCACGCCGACTCCCCGCGCACTCCCGCTCCTCGGCCTTCCACCCCCTGCCCAGCCCATCCCAATCCCAATCCCCATGCCCATCCCAAGCGGCGCACTGTCGCTCCGGGCGCGGCTCGGGCGCCGAGGGAGCGGCTGGCCGGGCGAGGAGAGCGAGGACAGAGAAGACAGAGAGGAATGTGAGGGCGCAATGTCAGTGTGTGCAGAGGGCGGCGCGGAGCCGTGCATGTGCCCAAGCCCGTGGGGGTGGGTATGCGGGTGGGTGTGTGAGTGGGTATTATGTGAATGTGAGTGTGGATGTGGGTGCGGATGCATATCCTCATCGGTCGACATCCGCGGACGTTTGGTTGACACGCGGGCTTGGGCTTGGGCGTCTGGCAGATCCATCGTCGACGAGCCCGGGGAGGGAGGGAGCGGGGAGGCGTCGCCACGGAGGTACGAATGCTGAAAGGAGGGTTGGCGCGAGAGCGGGGGTGCTGGGGTGCTGGATCCCTGCTGAGCTTGCCCTTGCCCTTGGGCTTGCTGCTGCTGCGACTGGGCAAAGTCGGGCTGAGTGGGGCTGTTGCTGTTGGGGCTGGGCATGGTATGGAGGGTGCCCATGTGGACATTGTTCATGCTTAGCGGCGGGGGCGCAAAGCGGGCGGGTGTGCCCGCGGACGGGGTGCCGCTCGCAGAGGACTGGACGCCGGGAGAGGTGACATAGATGTTTGGATTGTCGGCCACGTCAACTAGGTCAGGGGGAAAGGGCGTTACTGTGCACGGGGATAAGCTCGAGCTGTGTGAATGAAGGGAGACATACAGGCACCCATACGATTTCCGACAAACTCCCAGAGACGCTGGAGTGTTGCGGCGAGACGGTCAGTGCGTTTGCGCTCGAGATTAAGCTGGTCCCAGACGCGGCGGTTCTCGTCTCGCATGGCGCCGAGCTGTGCGGCAACCTGCGACCATAAACGTCAGCAAGCAGTCTTTCGGAAAAAGAAGCATGGCGAAAAAGGAAGAGAGGGCGCGCAAAACATGAGAGGTGCGATCGATCGGAAGGGCGATCGGTGCAAGACGCGTTGCGCGATCGGGCGGAAGAAGAGCGCGGGACGGACGGACGCACCTCCCCAGGCAGCTCCACGCGGTGCTTGATTGCGGGATCCGGCTCCAGCGCCTTGCGCTTGATCTCGTCCAGCAAGTCTGGCCGCCCCCGCAGGAATTTGTGGTGTGAAAACTCCCATGTCTGCGCATCTGTTGACGTGCGCTGGGCACGCGGTGTCTGCGTGGGGGAGAAAGGTTAGTCGGTGTTGTGCAGCAGGCGGTGCGACGAACCCGGTTGATTTTGTGGAAGCCGTACATGTTTAATTGGCGGACAAAGCTCGAAAACTGGCCGAGATTTTATTTACGTCAAAGAAAAAAAAAAAGAGCAAACATACATTGTTGTGCTTGAAATGCGAACCAAGGATGCTACGGCTAAACTCGCCGACATTCGAGACGACAAACGAGGTGCCAAGCTCTGTCCATGCAATGTAGTGTGCAGACTTGGCGTCGTTGATCATTCTGTGTGGTGGGCAATTAGAAAAAGGGGGGAAAGCGACGATATGGGGCAACACACGCACTGATAGAGCTTTGTGACAAAGTTGTTGGTGACCAGCGGCTTGCCAAGGACGTTCATGCTGCCTCCAACAGGGCCGCCCATGGCGACGGTGGGGTCTGATTCTGGGCCAGAGGTGGCGTCGCTGCCCTCGACGGGACTGCCATTGGCGGTGCCGGCGGCGGCGGTGGTGGTAGTGGTGGTGTAGCGCATGTCGATGTCGTCGTATGTCTGGGATGACGCGAGCTCCATGGGGGCATCGCGGGCCTCGTCGTCGTAGAGCTCCTCGAGGACGGGGGTGCTGGAAAAGGAGCGCTTGCGGGGGAGGTGGGAGGAGGCGGAGGAGGAGGACCTGGAGGGCCCGGGGGTGCGGTAGGAGGGGTGGTCGTCGTATGGGGAGTCAAAGGCGTACTGGGCAGGGGGGTAGACGGCGGGGCTGACGGGGGTGTCGGGGGAGATGGCGGGGGCGGGGGACGCGGCGGGCGGAGAGGTGACGGAGAGGGCGGAGAGGTTGAGGGAGAGAGACGAGGACGCGGGGCGGGCCGGGTCGGGGCGGGCGTAGAAGGCGTTGACGTTGTAGTCGAGGAGGTGGTTGGACCACTGCGGGCGCTGCTGTGGATAGTCGCTGTTCATGGCTGCTTGCCAGGAGTCGTTGCGGCTACAAATTTACTTATGGCCCATCTCAGATCCAATCGCAATCACATCCTTTACACGTAATCATCTTCCCTCGTGCCCTTGCCAAGCGTCCCGAAATAGCCGCCCTCCCGTCGGCCAAGCCCGCCTTCGTCTCCGGTCCAATACGCCACCCGTCCCCTTGTGTCGTCCAACAACCCCCCGCCCAGCCCCCCAGCATGCCCCCCCCCTCCCTCCTCCTCCCCCCCACCATTCAACAAACGTGGTAAAGTATAAGCATAAATAACCCTGAGCATAATCATGAATGTCACCGGTACTGCCCCCGAGGGTCCCCCCGATCACTCCAATCCATTCGTCTCAAAATTAAAGTTGGCGTAGGCCCGCTGCTATGGCCCCCAGGCAACGACTCGGAGTTCTAGCACGCAATCGGGCCTCCAGACCGCCGCCGTACATAATATTAATCCCCCACCACTAACCGAGGTCCCGTCTATCCTTATCCCTGCCCTTGGAAACGCCACACTGTACATACAGCTATAGCTCAGGCACGTATTGTGCCCACCCGGGACCGAGGCGTGCACCATTGGTGTGTTGCATATCCAATGCGATGGGTGCACTCTCCTCCCATTCATGGTTACATTGTGTACACGCGAGAGGGCCAGCTTCCGTACACATCCTGTTCTCTCCTCCCATTCAAGGTTACATTGCGTACACGCCTCGCCCAAAGACTGTTATCCGCAGTGTAGGCTAGCTGTGTTCACTGAAACTCATCTGCAATTTGCGAAACACATCACGGTATTTTTTAAAAAAAAAAGCTCGGATCTAGACTCGGAACAGAGCATCATACATATACATATTGCAATTGGGCGCTGCGCAATTGCTTCCAAGTATTTGTGGGCGTTGCGGGCCTTACTACAAGGGGTGATGAGAAGTAAATGATAGACGACTGCAGGCGCGCACCGGCGTGCGGCATGTGATATAAAGTTGTCCATTAAATGACTCCCGTTAGATATATGGTTCTGATTATGGGGATCTGGGCGCGTGGCCGGCAAGCGTCGCTAGCGTCACAGTCGCACTCGAACGAGATCAAGAGGCGGACGGTCGGTCACAACGTCGGGGTAAGCCAGCGTTTCGAGCAATTTTTTTTTCCAAACACGGAGACGCAACCCCAAAAGTCCGTTGTTTCCGTCGCGCTTCGGAGCGACCGACAAGAAAAAGAAAAAAAAAGTTTGGAAACGCGAATTTTATTTAGCGTTGAGATCGTGTGGTCGACGAAACGAATGTTTACTTACCATGAGGAAACACAAAATCTGAGGACACTGATGCGGTTTCGGGCAACAAGCACAGCATGTCAGGGGCCCAAGGTACGCTGTCCATCACGGATGATATACATACATGCACGACCGTCAATTTGCGCCGACGTCCAACGTGGAAGTAAATGTGTATCTATGGATATAAGCTACATACCTCCGTCGGCGCCACAACACTTATTTTCGCTCGGTGCATCCCGTGGTTGCTGTCGTTCGTCGTCCTGCCGTGGACAGTTCCGTCATTGATGTGATGGTGATGATGGTCAAGGTCTCAAATGAGACCTGCTCAACATGCCGGCGGTATCCGAGTCCGTAGCCACCGACTATGCCGATGCAATCATCACTACTAGGACGGAACTTTAAAAGAAAAAAAAATTTTGGCCCGTATTCTGTTATTGTCATGTGTGCTGTGGCTGCCGTAAGTACATGTTGGCTCAATAAGACCTGCCGGCGGTCGTGAGATTCACGTTACATATGCCAGTTGTATGAAAAGTACCGACTCGGCATCCCGTCATCCTATGTACATAACAAGGTTAGAGGAATTAGAAAAAATCATGAGGACGGACGCATGGGTTATGCGGCGCCTGCTGCTTCTGGGTAACGTACATACATACGAGCGCTTCAACTTGGATCCGAATCCGAATTTTCAGCACGATCGAAGCGATCGAACAACGTTCGTCGCCACAGTCGACGCGGACGCACGCCGCGGTGGATCCCGTACGGACAGACAGACATATGGTGCACCACACGTCGCGGAATGATAGTCGTGACGTAAAAAGTTGTTTTGGACGCTTCGCGGGTGCAGATACGATGATTTTGTTTAGTTTGCTGTGGTAGGTGTAACTTGCCTATATCATGACCACAACTCGTGCAGATCTGCGTGGCAACGGTCAGGTATCCTGACACGCTGTCCGTAGACAACAGACCCACATACTGATATTGAAGCCGATGTGTGCCGAACAGCTTTGATTTCTGTGTGACTCGCCACCCCCAGTGACACGTGAATCCCAGCAATGGATGTAGTTATGTGGGTGGCGGACGCATTAAAGATGAACACACCCAACTCCTTCTGCTCCCGCTGCACCCTACTAATGAATTCTCAGCCTCGTGCTTTCGACCAGATATATCACGAGCACATGGACGAGATTGACGCGCGTCCATATGCATTTTTCTTTAATCATCTCCTATGCCCGCCGGGCCTTGCCCAGCAGCCCTATATATCTAATAGCCCTATCATGTGGGGTCTCTATCCTGTGGCTTTTGCAATTGCAGTCACCGTGGTGCGCTAGCTGGTTGACGCCTCGATGGCGCAAAAAACTGTAAATTATGTATGTTAGTTTGACATGGAATGGAAAAAAAAAAGGGGGAACTGATCGACACTGCGTCGCGACGTTCGAGATTTCTTCTTCTTCTTCGGCTTTCATCATGTCCTCGGTGATTTGAATGTCTCCGTAGGCCCTCTCGAATCTCCTCGCGTCGCGTATGTACTCAGAAGCTTGCTCGAGGCTTCTGTTCTCTGCTCTACTGTCTCTGTGCCGCTGCCTCTCGTATGCTCTGCAGTCGAGTCCGTATGCAAATTTATTGTGATAGCCTTGATTTAAGGTTTGGGTTTGGAACAAGTTACGGAGAAGACATCGCATATGTTTTCGAGATCAGGCATAAGGAGAAAGTTCGGCTGGGGTAGCCTTGGTTCCCGGAATGCCGTATTTCACTACATATATGGAGATGAAGAATTGATCGACAGGACGAGAAACGGAGAGATGCGAGAGAATGCAGAGTTTCTGGGCCGCGGTCACATGAAATACTACATATCATCGCGAACCCGCATCATGATCAATTACGGCAGTCAAAAAAAAAAAAAGTAGGCGGTGTAAACAAGATTGCGAAAGGAAAGCGCTTCGCGAGGCACTTGGATGGTCTTCTACCGCGTTCGTTGATCGTTGAACATGCAAGATGCCTGGATTCACGTCATGGATGCTGACGAAAATAAACCTCCTCCACGCGCTCGGGAATCAGGGCTGTAGAGATGTTGTGAAAGCGATAAGGCGGAGGGATCATGGGTTAGATGATGGGGGAGACGAAGCGCCTATATACATGTAACGGCGGATCCGGGTCAACCTTGCAGCAAGGGGATCCACGGCAAGTAATAGTTATGCATCAATTTCTGACCACGAAAAGATTGTACGGATGGATCATGGTGCGACCCAGGAACCCGAGTACCATTGGTGTTCGAACAGAAGACCTCGGCTGACGTTACTTTTCACAACGCGCAGAACGGAATTCCTCAAGGCTGATATACACCTTGTGTGAGGCTTTAGGGTATCTCGTCCTAGGAACGATTTGTTGAAACTAGGTCAAGGTCAATAGCAGGATATGTATGTCGTAAAGTGGGGCAACGAGGCCCATCCAAAACACTCAGATGCACAAAGGGATCGTCAAGAAAATAAGCGTAGCATTCAGCACGTTCGTTACATACAACATTCACCTTGATCTAGCTGGAGCCCCTCATGCGACCGAAAATAACGGATAGCGTCTCCTCATCAGGGACACACTTTTTGAGCCGATCATAGTCGTACCAGACCAACGCCTCGTTCGACGTCGCAACGACAGCTTGCTGCGAGACAGAGTAAGCGGATGCAGTGACATTGAACGCAGCAGGGTCGTTGTCAACGTTGGCATCCGATGAGGGGTCTTTCGGGCGATAACCGATCAGGAGCTGAAAAAAAAAAAGTCAATACTCTGAGTGTCAGCATGGTGTATGTAAAGTCGTACGGTGTCTGGGAATGTCACTGGTCGACGGAATCGGACCTCGATTGACTTGAGAATGAGGGAGACGCCTTGTCCTTTGATCATTGCGTCTGCTTTCGCCTGTCCTCCAAGCTCGTTTCCAATGGACAGGACCCATTTCATCCGGCTCTATACAGTCTGTTAGCGACGTGATATTGTATCATACAAGCTGCAACTGACAGATTCAAAAAAACGCACTAATGAATCATGTGGAGCATGTCATAGGCATGGAATGTTGAGAGAAGCACGTCGTACTGTACCGGACATTGTTTACGTGCCTACGAGGGAAGTGAGTGCAGAACGCGTAGAGAGAAAAATAGCATACTGGAATGCGTCCTGGTCTCCCCAAACGATCCGCTGCTCCCAAAAGGATGCCGGGTCAAAACCTGCCTCTGTTAGTTTCTGTGTGGCTGTTTTTAATGGATCGACCACGTCGTTTATCTCAGAGGGCGGATCGGGCGATGAGGGGCCTCGAGTTCCTGCAGGAATATGAAATGGTGACGAGGGATCTCGGAATGCAGCTTGGAGTGCCTTTCAGAAGAGTCAGAAAAAGGGAATTTTGTTAGTAAAAAAGCGAGATGGCTGACACTGATTGTATTGCGCCGCATTTGAAAGACATGAGATGACGGTATGAGGATCCTTTGAAGATACAGAAGCGACTGCATAGCTCAAAGATGAAGAGTACTTAGGACGAAGGTTGACAAGCCTGAGGGGTTAGGCTGAGGTGATTCCGGCGGCATCATAACACATCCAAACTGTCACGGTCTATTTTCTCCGCCACCCAAGTTCGTACTGTCGGCACGACCCATCCATTGTCTTGACGTTTTTGACGACTGCTTTTTTCAAATTGACATGGACATGATTCCAGTCGTCTATCGGGAGTCCTTTGAAGGATGCTACTAGATGAGCGACAGGCTGCTCACCCGCTAGTTCTGCTGTGTATACTAATGATATTCGCCATGTTGTCCTTTCTGTCGCTCTCGATGCTCTCGATGTCTTTTGCTCCATCGCTCCTTTATCCGTTTTAGCCAGACGATTGGTGATCTGTTGTGACTACCAGAGAATATTACTGAGTTCAACTCCCCAGCTCCTTGCCGTCTCCTTGTGCCATTCGAAGGGTTTGGTTTGCCGGAATGGAAAAACGCGGTCACATGATTTTACTTCTCTCAACGCTCGAACCGTCGCCAACTTTTCGTACTTTTTGAGACTCCTTCGGTGGACTAGGAGAAGTGTGTGTCGTATTGACTACTGAACTCAATGTGATATGTTGTCACTTATTCAGTGCTATACACGCCAGCTGATGGCAATCGGTGAGGCCTGGGGTATTGGAAAATAGTCGCGTTGGCTGACCGAAAACCAAAAGACCCGATCGATCGCCACCAGCCAAAGCGAAGCAAATATCCAGAATCCTATAAGAACCCCTCGCACTCGAGACGATCCCCCATTCCTTTCTTTCTTCTTACCTTCATCTGATCCTGGTGATCACATTTATCCGCCTTTTTCAATTTTATATTTTCTTGATCCACACACTACCACACACGGACTTCGTCCATCACTTACGCTCCGCGCATATATTACCTCTTAATTATCCTGTTGATCATGGTTGCTCTCTCTCCCCGCTTTTCTGTCCTCGCTGCCTTCATCTCGCTCGCCTCCATCTCTACTTCGCCTCTTGGCGTCGGTGCCGCCGTCATCCCTCGGGCAGAGAACAATGCAAACACGGCGGTTCGTCATATCCATTCATGAACGTCTGCATACTGATCGGTTATTCAGCGTTTCTTTGGCTCTACTCACCTTCAGAGCGCATTCCGTCTTTCCCAAGCCAAGGCCGTGAAGCGTCACGATCATTCGTGGTACGGGTGTGAGGACGGTGACCTTGTCTGCCTTTGGTTGGGCGGAACCAAAGTCTTGAAGCGAGCTCAGCATGCCCGGAAATTGCACGAACACCCCAAGCGCTCGAGGGGCATCTTGGGACGAGCGGAGGCCAAGCCAGAGAATGGGCAGATTAGCATCATCGTACGTCTGTCTGCATGAACCAGCTCACTGTCATTTCTTGATCAACGCAACCTTTTAGAACTCTGACGGCAAGCCACTAGGTTTTCTGGAGATAGTGAAGAATGATCAGGATTCTCATCCAAACTCTTACACAGTGAAGGAGTCGCCAGATAACCCTACCACCTTCTCGCTCGTGAGGGAATCGTCCGCTTCTCAGTCTGATGCTTCTCATGATGGAGGGGGGTTGCAAGTTGTCTCTGTCCAAGTTCCTGACCCTGAACGTTCTGGAACTGATGGGATGCGGTGTATGGGCTACAAGACGTCACAGAACGGCGCTTTCTCTGTCTCTTCTTGCCAACCTCCGAACAGCGAAATGTCACAAAAATTCGGTTACAACGAGACCTCTCACGACATCTTGCCGCTCACGTATGCACCGCAGGGAAATGATGCTCAAGGCGTTCTTAGCAGAGCGGACGGTGGTCAGGACAAGGACGGAAAAGGCCCTCTGGTGACACTTAGGTTTATTCCTGCTCTTCAATCTGTGAACGCCGAGGATGTGGATGAGGGTTTCCCTACGGCGACTGCGACCAAAACGGTGACTGTGACGAACTTGAGCACCTCGACGGCATCTCTCTCTGCGGCGGACACCGGCGCCACACCAAGTGCGAACGCGTCATCTAGTGCTTCTGTGGGTTCGACTTCGACTGCCAATGGGGCTGCGCCGACTGCTGGTACTGGTGGTGCTGCTGGTGTTCTCGACGTCGAAGTTGTGCAAGCCTCAAGCGCGCCGTCCACCAATTCGAGCGCTAACGCCTCTTCTGCATCGGCCGCACCCACAACCACGATGAATCCGCAAGACATCGCTGCAAGCATTGCCAACTCTTCTGCTGTTGCTGCCTCTCCGACTGCCGCTGCATCGCCCTCTTCAAGCGGTACAGGGTCGTTAACGAGCGTAGGGTCTTCTTCGGCGCCAAGCGCGAGAGCAGTGAATACGGGATCATACAAGGTCTAGCGCGGTTGGATCGTAGTTTAGGTAGAATTGGAATTCAAATCAATTGTCTATATTACATAACACCCGATCGTTAGAAACTCTTAACCTGGCCGTACGAGTCAGCAATTTTCAGGCAAGTTTTCTCCCTCTCCTGCCGGTGTGATTATGGAGTCCTCTTTTGCAGAGCGTGTGCTGAGCATACAATCTCATGTCGTCTACGGTTATGTGGGTGGCAAGGCGGCTGTTTTTCCGCTCCAATGCCTTGGCTACGATGTCGATGTGAGTAGGCACACTGGCAGCAGCTGCCATGACCCATACTAAGTGGTTTCCAAGGTCGTAAACACGGTGCATTTCTCCAATCATTCAGGTGAGCTTCGTTAGAACCAGCTGATTGTAGCAAATCTCAATCCTCCATCTCTGAAGGATATGGTCGATCTGGGGGTACAAAGGCAACAACGGCCGAACTGAACGCCATCTTTGAAGGAATGGAGCGTAACGAGCTTATTATGCCTACACGGCTACTTACAGGTCCGTCTTGTCTCCCTCCCTCCCAACACGACATTACTGAGTTTTTATCCTTGGCCAACAGGTTACGTCCCTGGTGCAGAAGGTCTATCGGCAGTTGCAAACCTCGCACGTAAATTGAAGAGGGAAAGGCCCAACTTGATATACCTCCTTGATCGTATGTGTCTATTGCGTAGCTGTCGCGAATCGAATGACCGACCCCTCTTGTAGCCGTAATGGGCGATGCTGGCAAGCTCTATGTTGCCGCAGATGTTATACCTATATATCGTGAAATGCTTCCACTTGCCACCATTATATCTCCGAACTGGTTTGAAGTCGAGTAAGTCACAAGAACATCGTCTCGGTTGAAAATGCAGGAGGTAACCTGGACCTAGGACGTTAACAGATACCAAACTAGAAGACCTACCGTCACTTCGCGAGGCGTTATCCATCATCCATGAGAAATATCACGTTCCCAATGTCGTAATTTCATCCATTCCACTTACATCCTGGCTTGCTTCCGCTCTCCCGTCGGTAATTGGGCACGAGACCGATACAGAACAGCTGCTCTGTATTGTGTCTTCTTCCTCTCCCGACTCTACCCAAGGGAAACCTATCGTGTACGCTCAAAGCGTTCCCCTTATCCCCGGTTACTTCTCAGGCGTCGGTGATCTCTTCTCTGCCCTTCTGCTTGCACACTTTCCTCACCCCACTACATCAAACACCGATTTTTCACCGAAATCAACTTCCATGCGCCCCATAGCACACGCTGCGGCACATGCTCTCGCTACAACGCACCATATCCTGCGTCTTACCCATGCGCACGCGATCACGTTACCCGAGCATGAACGCTTACCAACGGACGACGAGGCAGATTCCGCGGAGCCTCTACGCAAAACGCGTCGGATGCGTGGACGGGAGCTGAGACTTATACAAGGGCAGGCGGCCATTCGTGGCGTTGGCCTGGATGTGAAGCCTATGGTGGTCTGGGAGGGATTCTGGGACATTTAATCATTTTATATTATATACCATGTACTGAAAGGATCGCATCTAGATGTATGTACTCACTTGCTTAATACATTGAGAACGTTAGCGTTGGTGAGACACGACCTCTCCTCAGGATTATTATTGAAAAGGGGAGGTCCAGGCGGAACAAAATCCCTTGATTTCTCGAAAATCTAAATCAGAAGCGTACTTGGAGTTGCTGTATTGGATCCGGAGGAATATGGAATGGAAGAACAAACAGTAATACTGCAAAGATTCGGAAGGGTCTTTAATGCTTGAGAACTCAATTGATCAGACTCTACGGGTGTAACTTAAAGGATATGGCCACATTCCAGGTCTTCCTAGGCATGCAACAGATGTGTATGAGGTGGTAACCAGTCTAGCGGAGCAATATTATTCTATTCTAAATGGCCGTCTTGCTAACCCATCTTTGTCTTCAAGTTCCTCCACAGACCCATGCTTAGAGCAGCGCCTACACCTACCAATCCGATCTGCAACCCAACGTAGTGATGCATTCCGACCGCAACGCCGCTGCCGCCCCATACCGCACCCGCCACCCTTCCTGTATAATTGCTGTACTGAATAGCTAGCGAAGTGCGCCCGTTCCACTTTGGCGGAAGCTTTTTGCTCAACGTACTCATCGTCACTGTACTAGCAAGGTTGAAGCCCAAAGCAACAGCCCACCAGCACACGAATACTGCCCCATAGTTCAAAGCCTTCCCTCCCGTTCTAAGCAGGCCGAGGAAGGTGATGAGACCACCTAAACCAAGTGTCGTGCCGAGGATCAGAATGAGACGATCCTGTGTGTGCCGCGCCATCAGGAGATTGAGAATGAGGAATGGAAAGGTGGTCGCTCCTCCGAGCGCGAGAAAGTTTCCTGCAGCGAAGGGTGACCAGTGGAAGGGCGGTGTGGCAGCGCCAAAGACGGGAATGTTAGTCTCCCAGGCACCAAGGATGAAGAAACACATCATGGCGAACCAACACATACAGAGAATAACACCCTGTTGCTGTGGAGCGAGCCGGAAAAGGAGAGACGGTTGCGGGTTGGGTGGCTGGGTAATCGAAACGCTTTGAAGTGCGATTACATCTCCTTCTGCCGAAGACTCGGGTGCTGTCTCAAACGCACGCTGTTCCGGTGGAATATCCTCGTAGTATTTCCACACGAGGACCCAATATAACACCCATACTCCTGCCATTACCCAGGCAGGTGCTGTGAATCCGTTCCAAACCGAACCACCTCTCCCGCCAAAACCAACTTTGTAGAACAATCCTCCAGCGAACGGACCCAACGACATGCCAACACCCTGACCGATGACTAGCCAAGCAGCGAGGGTAGTGCGCTGGCGTACTCCGACAATCCGAGGATCGCTACAGTAGCGTTTGCAATACATCCATAACGTGAAACTGAGCCCCGAGACGATACGGCCCAAGAGTATAAGATAAAGGAAGTTGGCATAGTATGCAAGGGCGTAGAGAATGTGACCTAAAATTGAGGCGCAACACGCAACATGCAAAGGGAGAGTATAGACACCTAGATGGCCGATGATGCGACGTCTAGGTGAGCTGAAGAAAGAGGAACATACCTTGGTCGTGTCTGGAAAGAGGTATGAGAGCGAGTCCCGAAAACAAAGTGGGTATACCGATGACAATGCCAGAGAAGGTGGATGTACCGCCGAGATGAAGAGCGTACTCGTTGGAGGAGGAGACGATAATAAAGAAAGATATCTAACATTTTGAGTGTATCAGTGCCACGGTCCACATCATGTAGGGGTGTAAAATGTACCTGAAGGAGTATATTGGCAGAAATCATGATAATCAGCGACGCATGTTTTGGGAGCTTAAGCTCTGGATCATATGTGGGGTCCAAAGGTCCAGAAGGGATTGCAGGCGCAGTATCTTCATGGCTACCCACAGCATTTGCCCGACGTTGAAGTCCAGGCACCTCCATTGAATAGGCTCAAAACTGCAGAGAAGCCTAGAGAGTCTGGGTGAATAAGAGACTTGACACCCCCGAAGCCCGCATGAAGTATACTTAAAGCAAAAAATTACCCCCAGGTTATGTATCATCGCGTGACTAAAGTAATGCTAATTATAACTCACGTCTTGCGAAAATCGTCTACAAATGAAGTTCTCACTTTCATGGCCGCCACCATCAGTGTGCTCATATCTGCTGCTGAAGCTCAGCGAGCTGCCATAGGTGCCCGCCAGATGGTGCATCTATTACTGCAGGATCAGAACTCACCGTTGAGGCAGACCGCGGGGTTAGTTTTCATCCCTGGGTAGTGTGAGACGGCTCTTCACATGCTTCACATCTTACCTGGCTAAAGAGGGAACTCTGCGACGACTCCTCCAGTAGGTTTCGTATGAGTGTCTGCCAGGGATTTCATACAAAGGTGTGATCTCTGGCCGGGGGGACATAGCTGTTACAATGGCTCTCACGGCACTCGATGGGAAAGGCGTCCGTAGCATACATGGGACGCGACCAATGTAGTATGTGTGGTACGGACCCTGGCCGTTCGTACGCGGACCGGTAATCTCAACCAACTAACCAATCAACCAACCAACCAATCTCGATATCATCACCATCCGGCTCGGTTGACAATATTGACCGGTCCGAGGCAAACATACCATTCGCATCGTTTTCCTAGTCAACCCAATCGAGATGCAGAAAGGTTCGTACACCATCTCTATTACATTGAGCTTCTCAGTATACGTAGAGGTCATGTTCAGGGATCCCAGGTGTTGTCCTCGAAAACGGATATAACGAGCAAGCAAACAGATTCTGGTCCATCTACGTCTCTGAAACAGAGCAACATGACTCGAACATAACGGGAACATGGAAGGCTGATTTGGATAGCACGTTGATTTTCGTGAGTTCTCAGTGTCTTTTGCTGCCATTCGTTGCTTCAATACCTCCGAGTAGGCCGGTCTTTTCTCAGCGACCGTCACAGCTTTTATTATTGATAGTTACAAACTACTCCAGCAAGATTCCGCTGATGTTACGAATGCCCTTCTTATCGAACTTTTGGCTGGTCAAATAGCGACCACAAGGACAAATTCCTCGGTCGTACCACCCTCTACACTTCCCACATTTGACAAGTTTATGCCATCTGCACAGGTCGTCGCGATCAATATACTCTGGTTCCTCAGTCTTGCGTGTAGCCTTGCCGCTGCATTGTGCATCACTCTTATTCAGAAATGGGTACGAGACTATTTGCAGCGGATACAACGACATAACCAGCCGTTGCGACGTGCGAGAGTCAGGACATTTCTCTTCAATGGCAGCCAAAGATGGAAAATGGACGCTATTGTCGGATACATCACTACCTTATTGCATGTTGCGCTACTTCTTTTCTTCGCTGGTCTCTGCGTTTTCCTATTCGAAATCAATATCCCCGTATTTTGTGCAGTGACTGTGGTGGTTCTTCTTTGGCTGGCCTTTTATGGTCTGGCTACGCTTGCACCTCTTCTTGATCCATCCACACCTTGCGAAACCCCATTGACAGCTCTATTTTGGAGTCTTCTCCAACAATTCGGTGCCTACCTTTCCTATCGTTATTCTGCGCAGCGTTATCAAGACGGTTCCTTCCGCCCTTCTGTTGCTAGTGTAGATCTCACAAAAGCTCGTGAACAACTAGCTCTCAATCCTGTCACGGGCAAATCCTCAGTCGGCTCCCTTTTGCGGGATGTACAGGCATTGATTTGGACGCACGACAGGATAACGGATGAACGTGAACTCGAATCCTTCATCCGGAGCATTCCGGGTTTCTTATTGTCAGTGGATGGGCGTAGAACATGGGCAGCTGCTTTCCACCAGTTATCATCTTCTCTGGAGAACCGAATCACGGACCTTTTGTCGAGCTGTTCCAAAGCCAGCTACATGGAACCTCATGTCAGACGGACGCGAGCTACCATCTGTATTGAGGCTCTTGCCGCTATCTCACAGGAGGCAGCAAGAAATCAGCCATGCCGACCACCAGAACACTTAACCATCCCAGAACTATCGAGGTGTCTCATGTGGAACGATGATATGCCCGTCAGTAGTGGCATCCACACGATTGCCCTATTATCTCGTCAGTATCTAGTATCAAAATTTACTCCTAGTGCTATACCTCGCCGCGTTCTTGAATTATCTGCGAAGGCGGATGCGGCTCTAAAGGATATGGACGATATGCGACACACGTTGGAAAGGGTACTCGATGAACTTGCATCTAACCCTCAGGATTATCGAGAGGACGTCGGACACCTATTGCAGACGTACTTTAGGATCGTCGAGGTCAAGACGCAGGATCTGCTTACTTGGGTGAATGACATTGGCCCTATTCTGTACGAGTATGACCAATTCAGACAACATGGTCTCCTATCGTGGTATGCTCTCCTTCCCGACGTCCGTCACTCTGTGAGATACCGTGATATTTTAGCTTTAGGCTCTGGGTCATGTGGACTCGAGCTCTATCCTCATCAGGTCTCGGCGTTCATGAGGGCAATTGGTGCTTACCCGGAACTCGACATGTCACAGAGTCCACAAGCGCCATCGGCACTATCACCATCTTGGTTCCCTAATGTACCCTTGCGAACTCAAACCAACGAACTTCGCTATCTTCGCCGAGAACTTGAACCTGTATCTCTCTTATTGAACTACTTGGAACCCAACCCAACCTTACACCAGGTCGAGGTGCGCTCCAAGAAACCAGAGGCACAATCAAACGCACGCCCACGTGTCCCCTATCCCGACTACAAACCAATTCTCACCGACCACCTTGGTCCATTTAGCACGATTGCATTTATCCTAGAAGACATCCGGCATAGCGCTACGGTACTTCCCCTACTCGGATTCGTCGCAGAACTCAAATATTTTAAGCCCGCGTCCATTGAAATGAGTGTTATCCGTGAAATATTAGATCAGATCTTTCCGCGACCATTTGTACCCCTGCGTGAGCCTTCCGAAATCCTCTTTGTTGCCATTCTTCGTGTCATCCTCGACTGGGAGCGTGATGCATCCCCCGACAAACCGTGTCCCTTTTCCTTCTCTGACGTAACATTCCTGATAGGCCTTCTGAAAACGAAGTTAAGTTCCAATAAAGGACTCGAAACCGCCGAACGGCTGTTCGGTACTTCCTTGGCCCCGGAGGTGGAAGGAGTATACGGTCGTAACGACCAGGCATCTCAATTGCAATTAATCGACTTTGATCAGAGAACGCTGGCTGTTCACAATTACATTGTTTCTCGAAGGTCAATGCCAAGGCAGGCATGACGACGAAAATGGTCCGGTTTTTGCAATAATTGAGAGGGTGACAGGCTTGACAGGAAGGGAAAGAAGAATGGTTGAGGGTCGATTGTCATATTTTGATTGATCCACCAGGAGGACGTAGACCTTGGGCGGTATAAAACCAATATCAAACAGCTGAGAACGATCTCAACAACCCATAAGAAGTGCTACATGTGCCGTCACGACTCCGTTCAACAAAAACAAGCGCGAGAGGTTAGAGATAAGATTGCGCCGGCTCCGCAGAGATCCTGCCATAAATGCGATTATCTATGCACTGTCCTTTCTCTTCTTCTACATTTATCCAGTGCCAAAAGGACTTCTTTAATCTTCCCAACTCAGTAAACGCAAAATTGAAAGAACACCCAAATCTTCAATATTCACTGCCAGCATACTTTGTCTGTGTATGTACATTTCAATGATTAAGATTGAGATCTACACTCCTACCCGACTGATCATCCAACGACCTTCAAAGTGATATTATTAAACTCCAAAATAGGAGACGGCCCAGCCTGTCGATAAGCAGCCCAACAGTTCAGCCCAAAACTTATCCTTCCGAGAATCAGAACTGAAAAACGAACGACTTACCCCCATCAAATGGAACCGAGCAACACTAAGCTGTGCCCTTCCCAAAAAATAATCACCGCTCGGAATCCTCACACTGAAATTCTCGTACGCCCCAGCGCCAGCTTCATGTAATACAGGGTTATATGGCCCAACATACAGAACTTGACCGACTATTTCTTTGGGTGGGGCACAAGGATGACTCGAGCATGCCTGGAGGCCTATGGCGATACCGACTTCTGTTGATCTGAGGAGGTGATTCTGCCAGCGCAGTGCACAGTAAGTACTTATGTGGGGAAGATAGGAAGATTTTTTTAAAAGGGAAAGAACGACTGACATCGCGTTTGAGCTGTACGGTGATGTTTCTTCCGGCGTGGACGGTGGCGTGGTTTCTGGGGCTGCCGATGTGGGTGCTCTGTCCGAGAACTAGAGCGGCGAATGTAAGGGCAGAGACGATTGGTGCGAGGAATTTCATCGGTTTGTGTGTCTGACTTATGAGCCGCGAGCGAAGAGGAATAGGAGTTGGAGCTTCTTTTTATATCCTGTTGCCTCGTTCCTTATTATTGGGTTACAATACAGATCACCGGTGTCACTGAGTGTATTAGTACGGGGATCGATTGCCGTTGACAGTTTTTTGCGATGGATCCATCCGTACGTACCACTAAGTACTTACGCCCTCGCCGAACAAAACGAGTTAAAATTCCTCTACCTTCAGGGCCCGCCGCCGGCAAGGCCAGAAGTACCAGAGGAAGTTATCCCAAAGGGCGTGGTCATCGGCTTCGGTGGCGCACTGCGGATCCTAAAGTCAATTAAATCTTGCATGGACATCTTCATTCACTCGGTTCTCTGGAGAAGGATTTCAATTAGACAACTACTTACCAAGCAAAGCTCGACTGCTGGTACTTGGTTGGTACGAGGACTCCTGGATGTCAAGCGTGCCTTGAGTACTAGACCTAGGCTGGCCTGTGAATCGGCTTTCCCCATCAGGCTTGGGTGGTGCCACTTGAAAGTCGCGATTTTCCCGACGACCGCGGAGCTTGAACATCATTACAGTAAATACTATGCTTTCCTTCATCGTGGAGGTACGTATTGACAATCCACGGAAAAGTCGGCGATCTTAATGTGGGACCCAAAATAAAGTAGCACATCGTTGTAATTTGGATCTCGGTGTGTAGAGTCATATTTCAAAGTCGTCGCAGAATTCAAATTCAGTGGTTGGTCGATAGAAATTCAAAGACCAAGTCCTTGGGCAGCCTCACGCTTCAACACTCTTCAACCCATACAGCTCTGCATACGGATCCCATGACGGATCCGCATGTCTCTCATACTCCAGCACCTCCGCTAACTCATTCGCCGTCTCCTCGCCAAACACCTCCCCAATCCACGCAAACGTCAGATCCAGCCCCGCACTCACCCCCGACGAAGTCCATACGTTGCCATCGACGACCCAGCGCGCGTGCGGGACCCACCTCACCTTTCTCTGTGACGTAGAAGTAGTAGCCCACCCCCACGCATGCTTGTTCGTTGTCGCGCGCTTGCCGTCGAGGACCCCCGCGTGCGCAGCGATAACGGAGCCCGTGCAGACCGTGATGAGGTACTTCAGCTTTGGGTACACACTCTCTATGAACTTGATCGCGTTCTGGATGTCCGTTGAGGCGAGATCGCGGACGGCACGGCCGCCTGGGACGAGGAGGACGTCGAGCGGGGGCGCGGTGTCGAATGTGTGTGTGGGGACGACGGATTCACCGAATGCGAGGGCCTTGGAGGCGGATATGAGAGAGCTTGGGGGCTTGGTTGAGACGGGATCGAGGGTTGAGGCGATTATGGAGAGGTTGAGGGGATATGGGGAGGTCGATGCGAGGGTGTTGAGTGCGTCGAGGGGTCCAAAGACGTCGAGGGCTTGGAAGCCGGGAAAGAGGATTACACCAAAGTTGAGTGGGACTGCGTCTGAAGCCGTTATGGTACCAGCTTGCGTTGCCATTGCTGCGGAGGTTGGGAGAAAGAATACAGTTCAAATCAGATCAGATAAATCATGTATATAAGTATATCATCATGAGTCTTCTGACAAAGCCAATGCATCTGGAGAGTTGAGAATGACATGACAAAAGAGGACATAGATAAGATCCCCGCGGAGAACGAAAATTCCTTCCATACACGGTGTCAGCAGCCACACGTGGCTCTCCTCCTCATGGACCCAGACCATACCGACGAAAAATGGGCCTCACTCCCCCTCCCAGACCCTCAACTATCGGCAGGACGCTCCTCACGCCCCCGGCGCGACTCTCATTCGCGCAGACACCACCGCGATCGGGAAGGGTCCACCAAGTCCAAGGTGCGTTCCTTGTGTAGCCTGCCGTGATGATGGTTTATATGTGGGATCGGGGGTAGAACCCTGCGCATCGGAGCACGAGGTACAAGGAAAAGTGCGTGAACTGTGTCGCGTTGAGCTGTATAAAGACTGAGTCATGTGCCAGATTCCAGGCCCTTAGGGAAAAGTATGACCGCGTCTTAGCCGTACGTGTCGTTCTTTTTTCTTTCCTTTACTGTGTAATGTAAGGCACTGCTTCGATTTAGATACGCGACACAATCGAGCGCGACCTCTACGTCGCCAACAATAAAATGGACAAAATCCAAGCCGAGAACGAGTGTGTCCTTTCCTCTCTCCTCTCTGTTCTCCTCCGTTCTCATCTGACTGATTGATCCTCTATCCCCAGCCTGCTCCTCGACGCAATATACGCCGCGTCCCCCGAACTAATGGACCTCGTCTCTCCCATCCTCGCACCTCGCCAACTCCCCCCACATCCTCACTCACATCCACCGCCTCACCCCCATCCGCACCCCCATGCTCAGGCTTATCCCAACCCCAACTCCACCCCGTATCCGTACCCTCAAGGACCGATATACGATCCCCCTCCTCGCGCACAAGGCAGGTTCTCTCCTGGCCCAGGTCCGGGCCTCCATTCGCCCTCGGTTGCACCTAATGACGAGCGCGGATACGAGCACGATCAGGACTATGAGATGCGTGATTGCCAGAGTCCTCGTGTACTCAGTAGCGGACGGATGTCCTCCGCATCTTTCCCGGCGCAAGATTCTGCGGTTGTTGCTAATGGACATCTGAGGACGAACGCTAGTGCTCACGCCGATTTGAGTGTGGGTGAAAATGGGAATGGTGTGGTGCCACCTCCGATGCAGGTCCAAGGCTTGGAGGTACGTATCTCAGCTCAATGATTATACTGTGATCTAAATTTTGGATTGACGTTATACATACACACGTAGCCTCTGCCTGCACCTGAAAACGAAGAGAACGCGATGCGATGATCCGGACATTCCGTTTGTTCTATTTCGTGTGTAGACTGTTCTGCTTCTGTGCGGACTGGGTTGTTTGTGATGTATTACTACTGTATTTTTCTCTTAGTATGCTGGTCTCGAGTCGGGTAGGCTTTGCTTTTCTTTACTTCTTTCCGGGTTCAGAAACGCATCGGCGACATACATATCATGATCATATGGCAGACGTCGACTTGGAATTTGAAATTTCTTAAGCCTCAAGCTTCAGGACCTCACACTCTACTGATCTGAAAGAACCATCACTTGGGCGCTGAATTCACAGCCAGAGTAATCCTCACCGTAATGGACTTGGACTCATCATCGTGGTCATTTCTAATCTCATAGTACGTTTTCTTGTACTTATTGACATCTTACGTGAACAACACTCTAACCGTTTCTTCCAGCGTGTAAGATAGATAACTTTTGACCACGAATCAAACATCAGGAACCGGTCTTAATTGCTTCAAGTATCCTATCTTGCCATCTCTGTCGCATTTAATCATGGACAAAAATTCGCACGCCACCAACAGGCCTCCCAATAGCTCCTTGTCATCTGCTGAACGTTTTTGTGGACTTTGCGTTACCAGGACGTCGGAGCAAGATACTTGCACAACACAAACCTCTGCCCCTATCTTGCCCGCCTTGTTCGTCAGCTTTGCGCTCTTGTCCCATTCCAAGTCGGAACATCGTGAGAGGTGTATACACTTGTTCTTTGTTGTTTATAAACAAATTCAGAGACGCAGGCAAGGTGCCGGGCGCTCAAGTTCACTGGCGTCTTGTCTCTCCACCTCTTGCCCGTCTGGCTTCGGTCCACTCACGCTGTGAGTTGTACCTGGACGTACGATTGTTCAACAGTAATTCTCGCAAGACCATCATCTTTCATCAAAGAATAATCTCCTGAAATCAATGATTTAATAACTCACCGAGACCGCGAAAGCGCATGACTATCTATCTTTGCAATTTTTCCATCAGTCGTTCGTTCTCCACTGTGGGCTGAATACGCCCGCCACTTGACCAAATTAGACAATATATCTCCCATTCCCGCTCAAAAAAAGACATGAACAATTGCGAAGCGGAACCTGGCCGAGTGTCCGTACACAGATCGATGGCCACCCTCACGAGTTCTTTTCGCCTCTCTGTCGAATTTGTACTTACCTTTGACTGGACAGCAAACCGACTATATTAACATTATGAATATTTATCAATCTGGGGGTTATGAGCTGTAACTTACTCGGTATGCCTGTGGTTCTGTGGGTGGGATGGTCGTCTTGTTTTGAATAGTTAGTCGGATTCTTCGATTCAGCGGCTTATGCGTTCTTTTTTTCGTGTGAGCGAGAGACCTAAGTAGAATTGAATTCTGAACTCTTGCGCCACTCTGAAAATAGGATCGATTGAACAGATTCTCCGGGTCGAATCCAGGCTGGGATAGTTACCGAACACTGGAACAACGATCTGCTCAAGTGAATGACAAGCATACGTGGATCCAACCATTTGTTATTAGATAGATTGATGTCACGGGGTCATTCGTCCGAGATTTTCTTATAACACAACACAGCTTTGCCCCCTTGTTCGTCTGTCCTATTGTTGTCTTCCGAGTTGACCAACTATTAGAGGCTTATACACTCGTTCAGTGTTGTCTACCAGCACAAAACACACAGGCAAAGTGTTGGGCACCTAAGTTGAAGCCTGTTCTTCCGACGAATCTCATCCTGAGTTCTCCTCTGCTCACACTATGATACTGACCCTGTACACACTTCTCAACATTCTCAAGACAAGAATCTCTTGCGAAACAATAATGTGAAGAAATACAGACGGTAAGTCTACAGAGAATAGTAGGTAACCGTGTATGAAAATAAGTAGAGTTAAGTAAGCTTACCCTCAGAGTCTCGACACAAGTGTACGGACAGCTGAGGGAAATGTTTTGTGTACGCTAGTTTTTGTAGGTGTCACTTTAAGGATTACATATAAAGACTGGTAAATAGAAGAACTCAGCTCAGTGGCGCGCAGTATGTGGTGAACAGAAAAGGAAATAGAAAATGAATACGAAAAAGGAAAATTTGATACGGTAAAATTGCAAATACATGTTTGAAATTCCATTCTGAGTTGACACTCATCGCGCACCCTGGCAAAGAGACATCACCGATCTTATGTCTCGAGAACAATTAGCGCCTCTCGCTTCGGGTAAATCATGTACGAGACCGAGCCTATTACCGCTCAAAAAAGGACATGAACAATACGAGACCGAGACCGGGACCGAGCCTGTCCGAGCGTCCATACACGGGCGATGGCCATTCTCACTATTACCCTAGAATGAGACTCACCCAAGGGTATAAAAGCCCCTCGCCAGAGCCTCAAAGTCCCCAGGATCGCACAGCACCTACATTCACACCAGCTCTCTAAATGGATTCTTTCATCGCTCTCAACATCTCTTCCGATCCCGCTGACATCCAGCCTATCAACCAGAAGGCAAGCGGTGACAACCGCGATGGCATGCAATCGTTCGGCGTCGTCTTTGCCAAAGAGGACATCCCTTGCAATGAGGAGGATCCCAGATACGGTCCTTCGTATAATGATTACTGTGTCGTCGCCTAAGCGCGCGTACCGGCACAAGTCGTATCGTTATTCTGTAAGTTCTTTTCGCCCCTCAGTCGAATTTGTATTTACCTTTGACTGGACAGCAAACCGACTATATTAAGATTATGAATATTTATCTGATTCGGATTTGAAGGGGGATATTTTGGTTGTTGGGATGTGGGCTATCACCTACTCGCTATGCTTGTGGTTCTGTGGTGGGACGGTCGTCTTGTTCTGGATAGTTAGTCGGGTTATTCAATTCAGCTGCTTATGTGTTCTCCAACTTCCAGTTGCATTCATGGCGTTTTAAGTGATGATCGAAGGTAATCAATTGGTTTTTTTGTTTAAAAAAAAAGAAAGAAAGAAAAGGAAAAAGGAAAAAAAAGTTTCGAAACAACAAAGTTTCTTCTGTTCATATCTTCCGTCCGAGTTGTCTTTTGAGGTCTGCTCAAGGGTAGATCCTCAGCCTAGATTTGCTTCATTCCGAACATTTCTCCCGGAGATCCTATCAATCTTGAAATGGAATCGTGAAACATTTTTTTGCTCCAAGCGTCTACATATGCCTCATCAACGATTTGAAATGATAAAATTCTGAAGCCTTTCGGAGCCTCCTTCCGTAACATTCGCATGACCTGCGCCAGACAGACTAGAAATCTTTCGACTAGAAATCTTTCGACTCGGGCCTCTCATAGGAAATGGTGAGGCAACCTTGTCTCGGGTTCTCTTAGTCATGTGTCCGAGCGAATCATGGCATCTCGTACCCTCAGGCTTGTTGGTACTACATGCCCTTCGAGTTTCTCTCTATGCAAACTCCATACGCGAAATTTGGTGGGCTTCAAGTTGTGTTGATCGATCGAGGCGATCAAAATTTAAACTGTGATCGAAAAAACAGCCCGCCACGTCGGGTGTCCTTCATCTATGGCCCGGTGGCCGCCCTCGAAATTTTTATTGTGACCGACCAACGGGAAAATGAGATATAAAGACGCGATATCATGTACATCGTCATAGTTCATTCACTCATTCCTTCATTGGAACACACTCTCTTCTACCTTATTCTACTCGTAATGAAGTTCTCAGTATCTCTCCTTGGCCTGGTTGCCATTGCTCAGTCCGCTTCTGCGCATTGTGAGTGTTCATTACTTTCTGCCGCGGTCACCGAATATGACAATGCTCATTGTCTTCCAAGATATCTTCAACACCCTCGTATATGGTGATAAGACTTCGACTGCTGCGGTTCGCCAGGCGCAAAGTAACTCACCAGTCAAGTCGGTCACCTCTCCTGACATGAGGTGTAACGTCGACCCTTATCATGCGACGGAGACGGTCACCGTCTCTGCCAACGACACTATTGGCTTTAAGCTTTCCGCCGCGATCTTCCACCAGGGTCCTGCTGCTATCTACCTAGGTAAGGCTCCGTGCAAAGCTTCCAACTGGGACGGAAGTGGCGCTCGATGGTTCAAGGCATGTCGTTTCCTGCTCCTTGATGAGAACCATCAACTGATTCTCTACTTTATAGATTGCTGAGTGGAACGCAACCTTCCACCCCGTCAACTTCACCGACATCGGCCTGACCGAACTCACTACTACTATCCCCGCAAACACCCCTTCAGGACAGGTTCGTTGATTTATCTCGATGACTGCCATTGTGCTTACTCTTCACCACAGTATCTTGTTCGTGCTGAACAGATTGGTCTTCATAACCCTCCCCCTGAATACTATATTGGTTGTGCACAAGTCAAAATCGTTAATGGTGGCAATGGAAACCCAGACAAAGTTTCCATCCCAGGCCACATTGATCCTAAGGGTAAGCAGTTTTTCTTGATTCGTGGCGCAGGGGGACTGATGGCAACGGACTAGACCCTGGAGTCACCGCGAACATCTATCAATATCCTCCCCTCGAGAACTACACCGTCCCTGGCCCGGCTGTCTGGCGCGGTTGATTTATTAATATAAGATAATCCTTGTAGTGTACTGTATATAGTCAACTTTGAACAGGTTCAAAGTGGTTCTGTAATTTGTCCGGAGGCATACAAACTTTCCAGGAATTCAAACCTCTCAGCTGAAAACTTGCTGAAAACAGAGTTCGTAATCAATTCATTCACCCTTTAACCTTCCCCGTGTCTTTAGTACCCCTTCTCTAAATCGAATATTTCAAAAGTGCTATCATGCAGCATTTGATAGCTGTTCTTTGTTCGCATCTGGCTAGCTTCTCGACTTTTTCGAAAAAATGATCGGTATAAATTTCGAAAGTAGCTACTGATGATGGACAGAGTGTGATGAAATCAATCCTCCGGGCCGAACGCGAAAGTTTCACCTTGACCTCGTTTCATCAAGATGAGGCAAGCAATGTGTCATGACCACCTGGGCTCATGATCTAATATCCTCATAACCTTCATCGCCTCATGCTCAGCGCATGTCAATATCAAGCTTGCCAGCAACATGTCTTGCACAAGTTAAATCTAACCCACTACTTCGTCCGGTCGGACGATTCAGAGCTTCGTAAGATTTTTTGAACCCACTGTTTCCCTTCGTAAGTGTTGTGCGGCAATCTACTCTCTATGTCATAATGAAGGATATCCTTCCAGGATATGACGTGGACCTCAGACGTCCAAGCTCTGGTTCACGATATCCTTACCGTTGAGGAGCTCGGATGGGCCGCATTTTCCATCGTATCAATGTCGCTCGTCTTTATCTACAGCATCTCTGTAGCCGGCGATCCCCGTCCCCCGACTTCGTCGACTTCGTCGTTGATTCATCCCAATAACTACCTCGAGATATCAAAGCAACGAAAGGCCGCCATAGTTGCTGCAATAGAGCTCGAACAACGTCGAAGGGATATTCGCGAGAGCTGGTCAACGAAAGGGTTTCGCTTGAAGCGGCTTCCACCAGAACTGCAGCTTCTTGTCCTGTCATATAGTGCAGACTGGCCGAAAACATATCGGGCCCTTGTCCTCGTCTCACGATATATCTACCACTCGACCTTGCGCGCTTGCCTACCTATCATGCCGATCACCCTAAGCTCTACGAAACAGCTCACATCATTCGCGAGTCTCGTCTACAAAAACAAGGGCTCGCGCCGTGGGTTACCTTGCGATCCGGGGAATTTAGTTCATCGTCTCTGGATTTCGCCGCTCCGAAACGAAGACTTCGTACGTACATACCACATTCTGCGCGCATGTGCAAATGTCCGTGTACTCGCCTGTGATGCACGAGGACTAGCTATGATCACGAGTTTTCCGAAGATCAAGCACACGATGTGCAGCGACTTAACACTCCTTCTGTCGCATCCACAATGGGTCAATGCCTTGAACTCACCGAGTGGGCTTCAATTCATTCAGCAATTGACACACTTGCGCGTCATGGGAGAACAGAGCGTGCCAAAGACATTGTCTTTTGACCGCCTTTTGTATCTCTCGTATTCGGAACGATCCTGCACTGATTCGGCTATGGATGACTCAGAGATCAACAAACCATCGGCCCTCAGTAATAGGTTGATCTTCCCTTCTCTTCGGCAGGTGGTATTAACAAGGCCATATGGTATCAAGGAAAGGGCACCGCTTTTGTGTGACCCAAGGCTGGTATTGCTTCACGTGCGCAGAGATTGCACGGAGATGGAAATATGGCGCAATGGTTCGAAGGGGCAGAGTCTATGGCAACAGGCAGCAAAGGCTTTGCCGGCACCGAAGAAACCTACACCATAGCACGATAATGAGTGTTCGATGTATCATCTATCATCGCAGGTTCAATGTTCGCAACAATAATTATATTGCCTGACGATAGATCTATGACTATTCTTTACATTTCCCTGGCCTCACGAAAGGTTCGTTCTTCTGTAATAGATATCGAATGACGGTCTCTTAGGAGGTATTTTAATATTAAATTTATCTCCGTTGAGCTCCTCGAGAGTTTGAAAAGAAATTGCTAAGATTGTGAATCCCTAGATATTGCTGTTCCTTTAAAGCGATGTTCGTTGAACAATATGGTTGTAAACACATTCCACGCGAGTGGCAAATTGTTGAGTGCCATCTCGCGACGTAGATTCAGAAGATCTGGGATTCGTCGAACCCAATATCTGTTCCGCAGCTGTGAGGGAAAGTTCGGATTGAAGAGTATCCTTCAACCTCTCAGCAAGCTGCATGATTACAACCTTGGGAAAGGATTGAGGATTGTTCCAGATGAGGATTTCATGCAGCAAGATAACGAGGAGCATCTGTGATCCATCTGTAAGCGTTTCTGGGCCAGGTGGAAATACAGTATCGATTGTCTGAAGAATCACCGAGGTATCAAAAACCTTAGCCGTATAGGTTTTGAATTCTGCAAACAGAGCAAGTAGCGGAACGACTCTGCACCCATTCTGGATGTCGTCTAATATGTAAGTAAGAGTGCTGAAAGGACCTCGTGGCATGAATATGGGCGGGTCATAGCTTAGATGTTCCTTCGGAAATTCTGCGCCGATGTAGTCTCGATTGCCGATGTTAGCCACTATATTCTCTTTCCAAGCGAGTTCCTCGTGGCCTTGACTACGAAGCAACGACAAGTCAGGGTTCAACGAATTGAGTGCTGAACAGAAAGGGGAAAGCTCTCGTGCAAGATGCCTCCCTTCTAATGTGAAGTCGATCATTGTTGTGAAAGGTAACAAGCAATTATCAATTCGGATGAAATGTGAGGTGTCTGAGAGGGACGGATAGACGCTGGTCGCCCGCATAAAAGCTAGCACTTCATGGGCGTAGAATTCGAAGGATTGGGGAGTACCCACCAGTGCTTCTGCATTTTGATACGTCACCGAGCGACGGATACAAGGAAGATTCGAATACCAACTAAGTATTCGATCTGAGGTGCCTCGAGAAAGACCCAAGTCGGAGAAAACTGGTGCCATGGCCTTCATCCATGTATGAAGGTCATGAGAACTTATCAAAAGTTTTGAAAGATATGTCTCCAATACGGCTGCGACCGTTGGCGTAGTGGTTTCAATTCCGATATCGAGTACCATGGAAGGAAAACCGAGCACATCTTCCAATGATTTTCGTGCGAGGTCTGCTTCTTTCAGCGCCTCGTCGGCCTTGCTTGACAATTCATAAATGAGTTTCATATCAGGTAGACGGAGGTGTAGAAAGGCATGGTGATAAGTCCGACGAGATAACAGTGCCATTGTGCAGATGGCTTTCGTGATCGACATCGTATCATCATTGCCAGTTATGGCCACGCCAATATACTCTGAGAGAGATCGGCGCATTGAATATTTCGGGGGAGTCAATGGAAGGTCGACTACGAGGAATTTCCGAGGATTTGCTTGATGTCGTGACATAGCAAACAGCGCCCCAACGCAAGCCGAGGCTCGAACCTGACGAGATTTGGATTCCATAACCGTGGAGCAGCTGTCAAGGAGAGTGAAAATTCGAGCTTCTACATGTGAAAGGGGAGATGATTCCCATTCCAGTGCGCGTCCCCACGTCCAGCGGCCTTCCTCCGACTCTAAAAACCCAGGTATTCCTGCCGAAAATTGCTGGAGTTCACGTTCGTCTGTTATCCAACTGAGGGCAGATAACAGAGCATATATATCTTGGAAATACGAGTCTAGAGCTCGCTGTGTACGTGCTCTTGTCAGCTGAGAACTAGATTTCCTATGATTATCATATTGATGGTACCAGGAGGTCACACGGTGACGTAAGTTCCAGCAGGTTGTTGAGAGCACGGTTTCGTAAGGTGAAGAGAGGTCGATGACAGGCGCGAGTGTTGCCAGACCATAAGATATTAAGCAACAAATGATTACCGTGCCTACTGTACAGGCAACCGCTGGACTAATAGGCCCCAGAAAAACGAGGAGACCAGCAAAGAACAGGAACAAGGAAAGGTGTAGTAAGGCTGGGATGCATTGAACAACTTCATTCATCCTCCATTTCTGAGTTCCATTGAAAAGAAATGCTCGAACCCTGGCCCGACGAAGGGGTTTCTTATGCCGTTGCACTCGTTGCATATAGTCTTTCACCCATTGTTGAACAAGAGTTGCACACAAAGCAGCACTTAGACTACACGAAAGGCTGAGGAACCACAGAACGTTGACGACGACGGCCGACGTGGGAGGTACAAAATTAAAGGTAATGTTGGCGATTGAGGGGAGAGTCGATTTTTCCGGAGAGAGTAACGCAATCTGAGCAGCTAGAATTTGTGCAAGGAGGGCATTTGATACGTCACCCGAGTCTTGCTTAAGTTGTTTAGAGCTTTCCACGATGAAAGCAGTGACAGTCGCTGAGAACAAGCCAGCCTGAGAACAGTTTGAGAAAGTACAAAAGCAGAAAACCTGGGTCAAACTAACAAATATCAGTGTGCTATCCATGTCAACTTTCCACGTTTCCGTGATATCTTTGTCATGCTGGTCTGCTTCAGACACATAGAAGGACCACAATGTATCTGCGTGTTCATCGTATCTGTGTGGAAATCGAAATTCTACTTTACTCGTCAGCGAGAGTCGCGAGACGATTGATACTTCACTACCTTCCTCCATTACAGTGACCTGAGCGAATGCACGATTTTTGAATACCCCGAAAAGAGGGAAAATGAAGGTGAGATGGCTTGACGGAACGTCGAGTAAAGTGTCATAATAGGGTAGCGACACTCGACATGTCATGTGTACGGCTCGCCAAAAAGAGGGTATAGGTATAAAAGATGGCATCAAAGGTATGTGAATCAGATCATACGTGGAACCAAGAGCACGTTCATGGCACATGGAGATTACTTGAGTAGCTGTGGTCCGACTGATTTCAGCTGCAAGAGCGGATTATGAAACAATTGCCAGTTGGATGACATAGAAACCGGAGTAAGAAAGAACCAATGGTCAGGGGTTAATTATGCGCACGGTGATGAAGCTAAAGAGGCCAGGGGTTTCAAAAGAGGTCTTTCTGGGAAAGACTGGCATGTAGTCGCTCGGATATCTCCGGTGATAAATTGATCTGGTTCAATTTCTTGGTTTGGTTACTTAACAGACTTCAGTGACACTCTATTACTTATCACCTTCAACAATTGAATATCTTCGTCCATCTCTGCTTTCCAGTAATTCTAGAAATGCAAAGGGAAACCATGACAATCCACGGCTCCTCTCCAATTTCACGCGTTCTCGCCATCCCCGAATTGCTTGACATGGTTTTCCAATTCCTCGACGATACTTCAAACGCATCGAATGCTAGAGTATCCAAACATTGGTCTGAGATAGCGCTGGACGTCATGTGGAAGGAGGTTTTGAATCTTCATCGTCTATTTAGCCTCCTCGCGCCTCTCGAGAAATCTGGCAGTGGTTCATATGTGTGTTTCCCTTGCTACTAACCTATTTCCGCTAACTTTTTTGTTTGCATCCAGAAATTTGTTCGTCCTCTTGAGTCCAGTGACTGGGTCAGATTTGAACGGTATAGACGGCGTGTGCGAAAATTAATCTATTCAACCTCCCAAACAAAACACGTATTGCATCACAGCGTGTTCGACGACGTTGCGCGGTCACGTACCAGTTTGGATATACTACCAAACATGCATGCATTCTACTGGGATGGCTCGCTTACTCTTTGTGTGATCTTTATGCACAAGAACATTAAATCCTTTGGTCTCGGACTCGCTCGAGAAACCCTATCGAAATCGAGCCAAATTGCTTGTGTTTTCGAAGACGTCGTTACACGCATGCCAAAAATCTCCTCGATCGATCTTCGCTTCGAGTTTTCCGTTCGGCTTATAGAAGAGGACGTGATTCGGTTGTTTTCGAATCTCCCTAATCTACACACAATAATCCTCCCGCGGTTTTGCCTCACGGCGAAAATAGCCGAGACCGTTTCTCGGCTGGGAAAACTCCAGACGTTGGAATACCAGTATCATTGGTATCAAGGTCGTGGGGACCCCGACGATATCAAAGACTTCAGACCGAGGCTCATCGAGGGCTCGTTCCCATCTCTCTTCGACTTCAGCACAACGATCACCTTTACAGACGCGACCAAGTTTTTAACCATACCCTTTTCCCCATCTAACTTAACCATTATGTATCTCGACTCACCAGCTATGGAAACTCCATCTACGTTGTCAGCCTTTCTTAATACTATCCCTGAGGCTTGTCCTCTAGTCAAATCTCTCACCGTAGTTTCCGCTCCCTCCGACGGTCCAGAGTTCACACCCCCAGGAAAAGAAGATTGTGTGACCATTGACGTTCTTCGTCCTCTCTTCAAATGCCCGAATTTAACTTCATTCGAGATCGAACACCACTATCCTTTGCACCTTGAACTCTCGGACATAGAAGAGATCGCTACGTCATGGCCAGGCGTAGAAAGACTCATGCTGAACAATCAGCCTAGGTATCTGGAGAATTCTAATCTTACTTTACGTGCACTCCTGCCGTTCGCGCGTCATTGCCCCAAACTACGGATGCTCGGTCTCTTCATGAATGCAACGACGACCGACTTTCCCGCACCTGATTCTTCCTCGGTATACCAGTTGCCAACCTTCCGTTCCCTCTACCGTTTATCAGTGGGGGTTTCGCTTATCCAGGAGGAGGGTGCCGTCGCGCTCTTTCTCAGTCAGATGTGCCCATTATACTGTGAGATCGAAATGGGTGTGACATGGGAAGACTCGGTGTCTCAAGAAGTCCTGGATAAGCTGTTGCCTCGATCAAAGAGATGGGAGAAGGTGGAGGAGCTTTTGCCCTTGTTAACGAAATTAAGAATTGAGGAGCGCAAGCGGGCGCATTTGTTGAAGAAGGAGGTACAGGACTTGCGGATACGTACAGAAGTTTTGATGGACAAGTTTGCCTTGTCCAGTACTCCTGCTAACGTTGATGGTTGTATAACTCTGTAGATTGGATATATACAACCTTGAAAAGGACTTTGGAATAATCTCCATAAGTAGCACCGGAGCTCCGGGTAAATTATCCGGTGTTTACGAAATCAAATGCTTGCCAGAAATGGCAGTGGGTTCCTCACCGCCAATTTAGTCTTGCCCCCTCAATAGCTGGAGTCCCATGTTGACCAGTGCCAAAAATTTCTTCTATAAGCGCAGAAGGGGTCTAAAGAAAGCCGCGACCATCATTGGGGGTGTGTATGTCGTGCGGGGCTATTTTCGGAACAGGCTTGAGGAGGTCAAGGACAGGCTAGAGCAGGAACGGGCGGCGCGAGACAAGTGGGTTCTCGACAACTTTTCTTATAATTATCCTGTTGATTTAGCTATTCCAAAGTCTAAAGCGTAGATTCAAACAAACACAGGAGAATGTTTCCTACACTGTCCTCGCATTGATCCAAACGCTCTCAGAGCAAGTTTTTCACGAAATGGATGTTGAAGGGCTCACCTCAGAGCTTCAGAATCGATCTAAGGCTCGGCACGCAAATAAGCTACGTCTGGAACGTCCGCCATCAAGCCTGGCGTCTAGCATCGACATGGTGCAAGACGGCGATACCCGTTCCGAAGCTGAGTCTGCGGTGGCCTCCGTGGCGTCTACGTCGTACGGGGTTACTTCCACGTCAGATATCTCAACATCAGGCCTCCAGAACTGGGTCGAATCGTCATCAGGCGCGCCGGTACCTCCGTCGTCAGAATCATTACAAGAAGACGAGGCTTCCGCTCGTATGTCAGAGTCTATCATGACTGCGAACAGCTCTGTTCATAATGCAGAAATTTCTTCGGTTGCGGAATCGGGCCCTGTATGTCCACACTCAGCTTTGTTTTCTTGATTTCTCATTGAATATCTTGCAGACAGACAGCGTAATGAGCTCGTCTGTCGTATCTGAGACGGGAAACTCTCAGACAACAGCAGAGCTATGGAACGAAGTAAAGGTTCTTAGTGAGTGTTTGTCTCTCTGTGACAGCAAGTCAATCATTAAGTGATCCAGCCTTGACTAGAACGCTGACCACCCTCTATTCCACCACCCTCCTTTCACTGTTGACATCAATACAACTAACTTTGCTGGCAAGATCAAAATACATACAGTCTGTTCTCCAACTCGAGAAAGACGAACGAATGCAGGAACGCATAGCGACGGAATTCACACTCACCAACATGCTGTTGAAATCTGGGCGAGATTTGGAAGAACTTATATCTGGCGATATGTCAGCCCTGCTGGACGAGGAAGGTGGGCTGTTTGATGATGTATCAATCAGCGAGGATGTGGAGAGCAAGTTTTTGACAATGAGCTGGTGGATATTACACGTAGGTTGGAAAGACATTGGGGAGAGAGTACGACGGGAAGTTGAAGAAGCGTTTGAAGGGTGAGTCTCGAGCCGTCTCAGAATTTTTTTGCCTTTAAATGTACTTTCAGTGTCTCTTTGAAGAGCAAACTTGCTGCAGTCGACCTGCATCGACTTGTAAGCGACGTTCGGCGGCGAGTAGAATATGAAATCACGTTCGAGGGTAAAGAACGGCGGATCAAGTATGTATTTCCATTTCTCTAGTCCACTGACCCTTACTTGAGCTTTCTTCCTCCGTCAAAGCTTCCTCTCCTCCCTCCTTCCTCCAACTCCCGAAACAGTACACCACGTCCTAGCGCAAGGCGGCTTCCCTTCACAATCATCTATTCCGGCGCCTTACGACCTCCTCGAATTCGATGACATCTCCGCTGCCTCCTCCCAACTCTCACAGTCCCAGCACCTCCAGCATCCACATCTCCCCGCCACCCTCCCGCCGATCCGCCCTCATCCACAGGACCCGGCCTTCCTATCGCTACTTGACGAGACACGCAGCATCATAAATTCGTCGGATTTTCCATGTGTGCTCGAGTCGTGTTTGGATCGCGCGACGGAGGTCTTGTTCGCGGGACTTGAAAAGTCTGTCTTTATTTCTTCAGAGCCAAATTTACCCCCTGGCGAGCCCATCCGGATCAGGCTGGCGGGATTGCTGCCCGGGCTGTCACGGTGGAGCCATCTGGCGTTGGACGCCCTGCCGAACGAGCTGGTGGACGTAAGTGATCCATACTTTTTTTTATCATTCTTGTTTCATTGTTTGCTAACACATTCGTATTGCAGAATGTTTTGGCTGTTAGAGAGGTCGAGTGTCTTTCTGCTATTACATTTGCAAAGTTCGAGGATAGATTCAGATAATTCCTTTTTTACTTGGAGGATGTACTGAGTTTAAGTACTATCTAACCGGTCTAGACACACGACCTCACGACTCCAAATATTGTTACAAGAGAAGATTCTGAAAGAGATAGACTGCGCTCGCACCCAATATCATGGGTACTTTCAATTAATTCCAAACATCGAAGGTTGATCGACATTATTGGCCCTTTCTTCCGACTTGTCTCCTCGTTTTTCAAGTCGTCATTGTCTAAATCACTCGAGTTCCTTCAAGGACGCGTGAGCCTGTATGAGAACAGAAAGTCGACAGAATTTGCGCTTCAGTATAAGTGGCACCGCCGTTGTGGCGCGGCACATGACGCAGAAGACACATACGCCGATCTGAGATACCTAGTTAACTCCTTCACACCAACTTGAACTACCTCAAGTTGACCATGACTCATCTTGGTTTACAAGTGGACTTTCTCCCGAATACATGAGGGTAGTTACAGGTTTTACCATACGAAAGTGAGCGACTCCGATTCAGAATTATAACCGTTGACCATAATATCGATATAGATGTCGCAAATGAGGGTATGAACACAAGTGGAACAAGGCGGACGCAGCCAGCTTCGCAGGAGTTTAACAACTTCTCATACCCGATCACACCGTATATCTATCAACGAAGTCGGAATTAGCCAATTTTTTCCCGTCTCACTCGCTGGTCACGAAATCTTACTTGATTTTGTTCTGCCGAGCTCGCAACCTTGTCGAGAAAAAAATTCCAGTCCGGAACTGATTGTCTCAGGCCAACCAGGCACCGGTGTGTCCAAATCTCCTGTTGCTACATGAATCCCGTATCTGAACGTAACCACCCAGGCAAGAGTAAATCGCCCCTTTACCTGTTTGTTCAACTTAAGTTAAATCAAGTCATTGTATTCGTTGTCGCGTTCGATATATATCTGTTTCATCATGGCGGATTCGACGCCGCCACAACTTTGAAATCGACAATGTGAAGTTGGAGATTGGGGACGTTCTCGTTGCAATACCTTGTATCGACTGTAGGGACGCTCCAGACCGTGTGTGCGACGTTTTGGCCCTTATACCTCTATGAAGATCCGAACTGAACTGGCCAACCATCGCGAGCGATATTTTCATGCTCGATTTAGCCAAAGTCAAATCACGATTTTGGTATTTATCAACAGAGGAAGCAAGGGATCTCATGAAATAGTGAGATTTTTATCCTGAGTCGTCGTCTCTGGCAGATTGGGTGTTCAAATTGTATGTCCACGCCCTCCTCTGCGATCAATTTGGCAGTTTCCAAAGTCTTCCTCCTCTGCTTAGAATGGAACATTTACCACCATAAGAGACATCAGGTCCCATTCGACTCTCAACCATGGTCACGAGTGATCTATCCTCCATCAACAAGCTCAACCTGTATCACCAAGGAAGGGAAATTCGCTTACCAATGATTATCGCCTTCAAACCTACTTTAAATGCGTCGATCTCTGTGAGGCGTTGTTCATATCCAAGATACCCGACCGTTCATTCTTTGACCCTTTCTTTTGTTCGTTCGACGCGGCCACAAACACCGTAACAGTTTGGTTTGTGAAAGAACAAGCCCGGGTCTGCACGAGGGTATGGATATATACGCCCCATTATAGAGAAGTATCTCTCCGTTGGGGGTTTCCGGAACACGACAGCTGGCGAACCTCCCCGCAAAAAAAAAAACAGAAGTTGACGAATAAGGAGCCAAAGGTTTAAATCAAATTATGTTATGGTCTGTCCAGGTCAGCCCGATAGCGTGGACAAGTTGAGGAATATGTTCGAAGGTTGGAACAACTCAGAAGTTGAAGGTGAGGTTTACTATCAGTTTGTACCAATTGACATGGTATGAACGTTGGTGGTCAATCCGAGTTTGTGTCTGGGTACATTTCGAAGAGGATACAGATGCAACCCGATCAAGCATTTGTGACAAAAGCACATTTACGTCCGTCGTATGTTGTCGTTTTCCCAGAGGTAGGACTACGAAGATAACCCTGAAATGGACGTGTCGAGAATTCATCATAAGCAGCCAAGTGAGCGTTGTGGGTGAGTTGACGTGAGGTAAAAGCACAGCCACCGTAAGGTTGAGTTTCTGCTGTGCTCTGCTCCTCTTCGATCTCAATCTATCTTCCCTTCAGTGACCTCTTTTCTCGTCATCACCCTTATGTCCACTACGTCGTATGTGTTCAAGATCGCCTCGACTACGCAACAATACGACTGAGGCAAAACCAGGAGCATAGCCAGTTCACCGCCCCCCATGAGCTTCTTGAGTTCATTTGTCTCTGGTGCCACGTCCACTGGCCTGGCATACGCACAGTAACAATAAGAAGTTTGTCCTGGTGAATAAGTAATTGCAATTCGACCAGAGACGAATTAGAGAGACGAAGACCAGAGAGATGCACTTCCCCAAGGCCAAACAGGTTTTGGAAAGAAGGAAGACGATTAATATGGTATGTATGTTGTCGACATCTCGTCTTATGAATGGTAATGATGGAAAACATGTCACACCACTGGACATGTCATGACAATTCCTAATGCAATTGCAGTTGATACAGATGCGTATGTAGTAGTACAAGAAAGAATAATGAGTAAAGTATCAAGAATATGAATGTAAGTATGTATACCGAGTAGGTCCTCGTGAGGCCGTACCATATCATACGTTGTCCAAAAAAGCAGGTATTGCAATTACAAATTACACTTACAATGACTGAAACTCATCTCCAACGTCAATCAAGCGTAAATGAATACGCGTCTCGACCGCGAGTCGGGGTCTATAACCATAATCGTAACTAATCCGTCACGATCCTCTGTCGCACCACGCCAAGCTTTAGTGAAATTAATAAGAAGCTTCCATGCTCCTTGCTCCTTCCTCGCTTCTAGCAGGGAAGCCCGTTGCGTATCATGACAACCCGGGTGTAAGTTGTCATTGTCGACTTCAAGAACGCCGCCACAGAACATTGAGACTCCCAAGATGACCGATGACCCTTGCGCAGGCGTGGATCGCGAGGGGGGTGGCGCCGGGGCTCGAACTTCGACGCCCGAGTTGTGTGAGTGAGTGTGAGCGTGTGTCAACGGTTGAACAATGTGTTGTTACATGTATATGTATGTGACACGTAGAAGTGTGAGAAAGCGATGGAGAGGGATCAAGAGTCTCGTGATGGTCGTATGGAAGGTACACAGGTAGCGAGGAGCTCTTCAATATGGGAGCCGTAGTGGAATCGCCATGGGTAGGACGTGTAGACAATCTTGAGGCGATGGAGGTTCCAGCCTGGGTATCGTCGTTTTTCCATCTCGATGGAGAATGAATCCTGTTCGCGTAGTCATCAGTCATCACGTACTAAGTAAGAGAGGAAGGAATCGGCTTACAAGTTGTGGTGAAGATGCTGGTGGCAGCAGCGGCGGCTCAGAGAGATGCAGCACTTCTTCGACCGCCACATCCCTAACCAGCATCTCCAAACTCAGCAACCCGGGCAACTCCTCCGCCAACAAATCCACAAGATCCGGCGTAAGCCTCACGGTCCCTACCCTCAGCCTCTCGAGCCTCTCAATCCTCTTCCTCCCCCTCAACGTCGCCAACACGCTCTCCACGTCCACATACTCATGAAAACACCCCGTCAAATTCAGATCCTTGATCGTCCCGCCCAACTTGGAAAGAACGACGAGCGCAGCGCTAAGTGGGAAGAGCCCGGAGCTTATATCGAGTGTGCGTAGGTGCGGGATGTGCACGCCCTCCAAGGCCGAAGCGAGCCACGAGACGAACGAGGCGGGGTCGGGTGTTAAGCCTGGGCCAGAGTACTGCGTCGCGCGGAGGGTGAGAGAACGGAGGGTGAGGTTTTGGCGGCGCAAGAAGGCGGAGAAGCCGATGGGGTCGCCGAGGTGAGGGGCCTCGATGGGGATTGCGAGGGTTAGATGACTTAGGAGTGGAAGGTGGGCGAGGGAGAGAAAGAGCGGGGAGAAGTCGAGGGGTTCCCATGCTTGGATGGCTAGACGACGAAGGGAATGGCGTAGGCGCACTATAGACGGCGCAAGGTGGTTGATGAGGATCGAGGCGTGGTCTCGACCGTGCTTGGCGGTGGTGTGGTCAACGCGGATGACGAGGTCAAGTTCTTCGATGCTGTGCGGTGCAGAACAAGGATCGAGAAGTTTGGCAATGTTCTCGAGCGATATGTCCAGTGCGAGTTTACGTAGATTCGAGCGGAACACGGCGGCGAGAAAGGGGACAGGCGATTCTGCGATTGGCTGGAGACCACACCACATTATGTGGTAGTCTGTCACGTTCGGTAGGCCCGCGAAGACCTCTAACATAGCCTCCACGATGTCTTCCGCGGTTTTCAGCTTACGTTGGTGCTTCGTACCGCGGCGACCCTTCTGATCAATAAAGTGATTGGCGAAGGCTGTTAGGCGCAGACGGAATGGCCGTCGCGCGTGAGGCAGATCGCGTTCGCGGTCAACAACTTGCTTGAGGAACACAGGGTACACATGCAACACGCGCACTCGTTTCGCAACCACGGGATCTCTACAATACAATCAATCGATCAGTCCAGTCCAATATAAATCGCAGTTCAATTTCAACTGACTTGAGTCTGACAACATTCCGCAACAGCTTGCTATCGAGAAACGCAAAGCTCATCTGGCGATAGCGACAATCCATGGCGATGTCGTAGAAGGCGCTGTTGACGCTGATAAGGCCCTCGAGGACAGAGGCGGGGACGAACTGGGCGACGTGTGTCCATATCTCGTGGGGGAGGTGGTGGTACATTGGTGATGGTGGTAGGAGAGGAAGGCTGGAAATTGAATTCATTAGTAGTCGGAGGATTGACACTGAACATGACAGCGTAACACCAAAACCTGCCTACGTTCCGTCCATCCGAAGCCACATCCACAGCTGTAGTGCTTATGTCATCCACTGATAAATGCCAAGCTCCTTCCCGGCATCCGAGGACATGGCTCGTCCTTATTGTTTTCCTCCATTGATTGTTTCTTTTCACACTGACAATTGACCGGCATGAAAAACAAAAACCTGTGTACTGCTGATATGCGTTTGCGGTTTGAGGAGGCCGTTATCTTCGCCTGGAGCTATGAGCAGCCACGTCGGCGCTCATGACGTGAACCCTGATCAACATAGACGCCAAATCAATACATTACGTCGGACCCAACCTTTCAAGAATGTGGCTGACAGAGACATGAACATTACTTATCGCAATTAACGAACAAAGTCTAGTGGCGGTCCGACGTCGACCCTGGCCGTCACCTCAACAGTACACACCCGAACTGCTGTCCATAACACGAGTCTCCCGGCACAAACATCTTCGCGTTGACATCGATCCTTGTCTTTACGACATCACCTATCTTGAGCACAAGCGGTCCAGACTCGCGCGTCGCCATCGCTGTCGCCCTTTTCCAGAACAGGGCATGCTCCTTTCTGATAGACTCATAGTCGTCGGGTGGCGGGTGCGTACGCGGGGTTGCAGGCACCAAGGGCTTCAAGGATAACGACGTTGGCAGACCGTAAGCTCCGATCGCGGTGGGGCTGTGCGTGTGCATGTGAGCGACCGTGACAAAAGTGGGTTCGCGTGGAAACTTGATGCCGGCGGGGTTTTTGGAATCTTCATTAGGTCGTTTGAGGATCCGGAAGTCTTGAGAGTTACGGCGCTTTTGCGAAATTTGAGCCTGGAGATTTGACGTCGGCGAGAAACAAGTCTGAGAAGCTTCAGCTTCTAGTGGGCCACCGTTACATGTTTCGACGAGCTTGGGTGATTCATATTCCTGTTCGTGAGCTAGATTTTCCCATTGTTCGGCTCGGCATAGACTTCGACCGGAGTGGTTACCATCTTCTTTCCTATGTCGTCGGGACTCAGGAAGACAAACATACTTGCCGGTCTTAGTCTCGGCTTGATTTAGGTTGCCGATCTTATTCCCCGAAGAGGGTTCTTCCGAGTCCTGTCCATGTATGCGCGCTCTTTTGGCGATTCTAGCGTCAATATCGGTGTACGAGTCGTCCACCATGCTCGTGTCGAAGCTGCGCTTGCGTGGGTTGTCGGGGTGCGCGTCAGAGGGGCTTAGATCTACTTTCGACTTGTTGAGGTTTGTACTTGATGCCGATATTAACGTCGTGTCAGAAGAGTATACTTGGCTCGTAGATGTAGATTCATTGACTCGTATTTCAATCTGGGTAGGATCAAAGTCGTCTGGAAGTACCAATAAAACCATGAATGTACAGGTCAAGTGCTCTTCGAAATGGATGCTGCGGGCAAAGGAGGCGTACCATCCAAAATGTAAGCTCCTACAGGCATGAGGAAATGCTCCGAGATACATTTGGCAATCCAGCCTGCGTGTCGCACCTGGTTTGTAGGCAATGACATGCATGTATGAAAGAAGGACCAAATCAGTTATGCATGGGCATGGAAGGCTGTCTGGTTCATACCACCAGCGACCGACGTGAGAGCCTAAATTGAGCACCACAGCATGGTTCATAATTGAAGTCAAATGTTTCGCCGTCTTTGGCCAAACAGAGCTTACTCATGCAGCCAGGGGTCGTCTAACCCGTTACAAAAGAAATACTGAGCTTCATAAAAGTCTTTTGCGGAGTGCGTAAGTGTTCCTCCATTCTTGACTATCCGCAAAAAAAGAGTCGTCAACAAACCGCGAATTGCATGTAGCTAACGGGCAGAGTGGCATAGGACGTACTCCATGCCTTTCTATACACCGCAGGCACAGATGGGCTGAAGCACGCTTATAATAAAGAAAAGCATCAGAACCACGCGCATTTACCTCGCCATCTCAATACTCACCCATGCCAGAGAACAACATCTGCGTTTGACGCGTGTATTGAACGTGGAGGACGAAAGAAAAAGAGCGGACGGTGTGGCGGTGCGCATTGTATGTCGGATCCAGGTTTACCAAACACCACCTGATTTCGTGTCGCGTCTCCGCGTGTTCTTCTGATTCTCCAACAACTGGCTCTTCGTTTCCACCACCAATGACCTCCATCACACGCAACCTCCCTTGGTTCATCCGCGACCTCGGCGTCTCCATCGTCGGCCAGGTGAGTTTTCGTCAATTCTTTTCGAATGGAAAGAAAGTGATGGTTGTAAAAAGGAGTGTTACACGTCACTCGTGGAAAACCTCGATATTGGAGATGTCAAGTGTATCAAGTACGCCGTGTCCAAAGGACTAGGAATAGGCATCGTAATAGGGGGATCTATTATGAAAGTGCCCCAAATTCTACTAAGTAAGGATCCAGTGATCGTGATTTCTTGAATATATTCCTGACTAAACTCTCCATGAAAAGTTGTCAATGGCGGCTCCGCACGCGGCCTTTCCCTATCCGCATACGTTCTCGAAACGCTCTCCTACGCCATAACCCTCTTCTACTCCTTCCGCAACACCTTTCCCTTCTCGACGTACGGCGAAAACCTCTTCCTCACCCTCCAAAACGCTATCATTACCCTCCTCATCATCTTCTACTCGCGGCACCCCTCAAAATCCCAATCCCAATCCCAGAACCTCGCCATTGCCTCCGTCGGCATCCTCGCGACCTCAGCAGCACTATACACCATCCCCCCAACCTACCTCGCCGCACTCCAAGTATCCACCCTCCCCCTCTCGCTGTTCTCGAAGTTCCCGCAGATCCGCCAAAATGCACGCGCGAGATCGACAGGCCAGCTCTCGGCCTTCGCGGTCCTCAGCCAGATCGCGGGATGCGCAGCTCGGCTCTTCACCACCACAGCGGAAGTGGGGGACTCCATCGTCCTCGCGGGCTTTGCGCTCGCGCTGTTCCTGAACATCGTGTTGGGCGCGCAGATGTGGATGTACTGGGGCCAGGGCCAGGTCAGCGGAAGAGGAAAAGAGAAGGCGGGGTACGATGGGATCGAGCTAGAGCAGGTGACTGGGCATGAGAAGCCGAAGTACGAGCAGCAGAGTGAGGAGGCATCGTGGCAGCAGCCTGCGCAGGTACATCACCGCGTTGCGACGCCCCCGCCGCGCTCGTCTTCGGCGGCTGGAACGAGGAAGTGGGCACGGAAGGTGGATTAATTTTGTTCTAAGCTCTTGGTGTCAACGAATGTTGATTGGATTTGCCTTTTTACATATATTTATTGCTCATTGATCACCTCGTACGCGTCGCCCGCATATTCCGTGCATATTTGGCTTTTTAATTGATTTCTTGCAATGGAACAATTAGAGGCATTCGGTGTCGGATCTTGTATGATATGTCTTTATGGCGCGCAGCAAGATATCCAGAGAGACATATTCGTATACCCAGATTGTCCCATGGGCTAGTGGCGCTCATGTATGCTTGTCATTCGACATTGATTGACATGGCTCTGTGGCTCCTATGTCAGTTGGCGGGCTGGCATGACCGTCGATGTCATTTACTACCTTTCCATTACTCTATACATTTATGGGATATTCGGGCATTGGTCTCCACAAGTGAAGAGACAATATAACTACGACCGAGATGACCGATACCTTGACAATGCCACAATTGCTATCAATTCCGAGCTTGACGCCCTGCCTTTTTGTTAACACGTCAATGAATAAGTCTCCTTGGGATTAACAACATCTCGTTCTGACCATGAATGATTCAGGATATCCTTGGGTAGAGAGTCGAAACAAAAACCTGTACAGCACTCCATTCCAAGCAGCATAAACCACCCAAAGTTCGGACGAATGAACACCCGGCGCAATTTACACTATCAAGTGCCAAATCAAACGCAACCTGGAATCCCTTTGAGGAGGTGTCAGCCGAATGTCGTTCTGTGCTAGACCGTAACACCTGGGCTCGATGTAGTAGCCACGCCACACCCATTGTCCAATACAAACGGGCCCGCCAGTCGGAGGCGCCTCACGATAAGGAGGGAATGTAATAGTCGACGACAGAAGCCCGTATATAACTCGTGTTGTGTACATACTAGTCCTCGGTGATCAGAGATCTCCCACCACCAAATATAAAGAGCAACGAAGATGGTCTGAGAAGGTTCTCCAGGTCAGTAGAGAAGCAACAAAGTTGGTCTGAAACGGTAATGGTAAGGACAATTTTTACAAGTTCCGCCCTGTCCATACCAGGATTATCTCTAGACCTCGGGATCCAATCACTGGTTGGAATGAAAATTTGAACTCGCACTGAATGAGTATGCATGCAACGTAACGCATCCTTGCGGCAACGGAAGCCTAGTAGACTACTTGAGCGCCGAAGTGTTTCTCAAAACTTAGGTTTGTGAGTGGGATACCATGGACTTACTGTTCAAATTTGTAAAGAAGCATATACTGCTTTTGCTTTTGCAAGGCAATCCAGGTTACACGTGAAACTATACTCAGGCCCGCCTCCGAGAATGCCTACAGGAAACCAGGAAACCTGAGCCTAGCGTAATTCAATCTACTATTAAGGAAAGTAGACATGCCAGCGCACTCTCAAGGTAGCAGTCATGAAGGATAAAACCGTGATCGGAGGGCTCCAGTCACCAGACCAAGGGAGAGGTAGGGGAAAATATTTATCAAGAGAAAGAGTCAAAGAAATTGTCGAGTATAGGCTGACACCCGGCGCTCGAGAGCAAGTACTATATGATCATGATAGAAGCAGACAGAAGTTCAGCTTAGTTGTTACTAATTAGGTCAACAGCAAGTAGACAATTTTCCGAGTTATTGTATTTTCGCCTCTTTTATCATGCCTTTCCTTTACTTGGGTTGCAAGCTTCATTGTATAAAAGGACGCCGCGGCGCGCATCTCATCCGGAAGCTCCCTTCATATTAAAAATCATCTACAAATGAGGTTCAATCTCACTTTCATCGCCGCCGCGGTTGGTGCGCTCGTGTCTGCCGCTAAAGCTCAGCGAGTTATTATAGGGTACCCACCAAATGGCACATCTATTGCCGCGGGATCAGAACTCACCGTTGAGCTAGACCGCTACGTTAGTTCTTAGCCTTTCTAGTCGAACATTTCTTTCAACTTGATCCCTTGCCAGCCCTTTATGTCAAGTTCGGCTGAAGTTGGGCTAGTCATTGGTATTATGCCATGCCCTCCACCTGGATGTTTTCTCCTGTCGTCTGACATCATGGGCACGATCCTCTACAACGGAGATTATGATTCGGAATATCATGCCGAAGCGCCCGACAAACCCCCTCATCAGAATTTTACTGTCACTATACCTTCATTTATACCGAACGGGACAGCTCTGCTGGGAATACTTCGTGTATCGTTACTAGGGGTGAGCTCTATCATCCAGAAAACTACTATCTCAAATGAAAAACCTGATCATATTAACAGGCTTCCTCGTCGCCGTTTATCGAGACCCTTAACATTACTTTGAATGTTTCCAATGATTGAAGATGATGGATATTGGTTACAAATGATAGCATACAAGTCACGATCGCAGCCCCAGCACGTCCATATTTATAAGATGTGGATGATGTTGTGTCATATAAAACAAACTTCAAAACGGGATGATGAACCCAAGCCGGAAACTGCCAACTGGATGCGCAAGATATACCCGGGTGAGATACTAATGAATGCCGCAACAATATCGGTGCTGGCGTCTCTCATTCCTTGTTATATTCGGTCGGATATCAGTTTAAGAATTTGCCTTTGAATGATTAAGAGGGCCAACGTTTCCACCACTAGTCAGGGCACTGAATCCGGGAGCGGGAAACACACAGATGTTTCTTCTGTGAGACTCCACTCGCGTCCTTCCCGTAGATTGACATGTCTCGAAACACGAGTCATACATTGAATCCATGATATGTCAGCAAATTATTAGCAGGGCAATCATCAGATAGTTACACTGTGCTATTAGGAACCCAACCGGCCGATTTGGTGCGGAAAGAAAACTTTGGAATTGATGTTAAACACAGCTTAGCGCAGAATGAGACGGACGCGTGTCGCGTGCATAATAAGGTCGCCATTCTGACCTTGTTAGTCCGTTTCAAGTTTCAAACTAGCGGTAGTGCCAAAGATTTGAGATGTCTCTCAAATTCTTAGTCGGGGATGGACCAGATTACTTTCGATGAAATATTGAAGGCAAGTTTGGCAATTGCTCTGTCGGTCACGACTCAAATGATATACAGTTGCCTCAAGGAAGCCTGACAGAGACGACAGAAGCCTGTAGATAACCCGTCTTGTGTACATAGTTCTTGATTGATCATACATCAAAGACCTCCCAGACTCTGCCAAATATAAAAGCAACGAAGATCGTCTGAGACGGTATATGTGAGAACAGTTCTTCAGATCAACAGAGAATCAACAGAGTCTGAGAGGCATTGGGAGAACGGTTTTTACAAGTTCCGCTTGATTTCCGCTCCCCCAATATCCAGGGAGGAACAGATTCAAGGGAAACATCTCTAGACCTCTGGACATCACTAGCTGGGACGACAGATTGAACTCACACCAAACGAGATCCAATACTGTCCATTGACCAATCGGATCGTCATGACCAGTGTCTGGAAATTTGAGAACTTCAGGCGCCTTCAAATGTATGCATGTACCGTAACGTACTATCCTTAACTAAAGCCGAGAATATTTGAACGCTGAAGTGTTTCAAACTTAAGTTTGCGAGTGGAGTACTGATGTGGTACGGATGAAGATAGATTGTTCGGATTTGTAGAGCATGATAGACCGCAGTTCCTTTCGCATGAACGGAGCGAGCCAATTGAGGTTGTACGTGGAGCTGTACTCAAATCCACCTGCGAGAGTGCCCACTGAAAACCTCCTGCGTGATTCAGTCTACTACTAAGGATACCAGCAACATCCCAGTATACTTTCAAGGTAGTCACGGGTCATGAAGGTTTATCTCGGATAGAACCGTGAAAGGCCCTCCAGACTGAGGAAAAGGTAGGGGAAAAAATCACCGAGAAATAGAACTTGAAAGAGTCAAAGAGATTATTGGCACCGCTCGAGAGTAATGATCATGATAGAAGTTCAAACGTTCAGCTTTTGTTGATTCACATTTCGAGTCGTCATTAGGTCAGCTACCGCCGCCGGAGACTAGCTTCATATTTTCCGAGTCGCACTTCGTTGCGTTTCGTCTCTTTTATCATGATTGGCACCCTTGTCTTTACTTGGGTTGCAAGCCTCATCGTCACGATATAAAAGGACGCCGCGTCGCAGAGCGTTCCATCTCATCCGACTCCTTGATATTCGAAAATCGTCTACAAATGAAGTTCAAACTCACTTTCATCGCCGCCACCATCAGTGTCCTCATATTCGCTGCTGAAGCTCAGCGAGCTGCCATAGGGTATCCGCCAGATGGAACATCTATTACTGCAGGATCAGAACTCACCGTTGAGGTAGACCGCGGGGTTAGTTTTCAATCTTATCAAACATTTCTTTTTTAATCTCTTGCCAGAACTCATTGTCAAGTTCAACTGAAGTTGCGGTAGTCATTGCTGTTCTATCATGCCCTACATCTGGATGTCTTCCCGTGGGCGATGGCATGGGCACGGTCCTCTACAATGGAGGATATGATCCACAATATCATCCTGAAGCGCCGTTCTACAAACCCCCTCATCAGAACTTTACTGTCACTATTCCTTCAACTATTCCGAAAGGGAAAGCTCAGCTTGGAGTGGTCCATCTATCATTGATAGGGGTGAGCTCTATACTCTGGAAAACTATTAGATAAACAACTTGATCTTATTGGCAGGCTCTCCTGGCGCCGTTTATCGAAACTCTTAATGTTACTCTGAACGTCATTTGAAAATTGCAATCAGAGGTGATGGATATGGGCTGCAGTGGTATCATACGACCGTAGTGCCAACTCGAATACATCAGTTACAAGTGGACAATGGGATAATACATGCTTCCCATAGTATCTTCCGTGATATGAGCCAACTTGAACAACATGATAAGCCCGAAAGCTCGAAATTGGAAGGCTTCATTGTTGCAGAAGCAACTGAACAGGTATGATTCCAATAAACACCGTAACAAGACCAGCGTCGCTGGCATCTTTCATTTCCTCGTTAAATCTGGGATATCACTAGATCCACCTTTCAACAATTACAGAGGCATACCATACCGATAGGTTTGCCCCTTTATTAGTAGGTAAAAAAGTGGGGGCTCAGACTCAAATTTTATCACTAGTGGGAGCATGGGAAAAACATCACTCTGAATCAACTATTTATTAAATACCTGAATGTTAGAAATTACAGCTGTACGCAGAAATCTTGTCAGTAAATAAAGATTTGTTTGGTTTCAAATTAATGATGGACTTAGTAAAATCTTGCTTCTGGCAACACTGTCCACATCCATTCAGCCATTACTCTTGTTCCTCAGTCTCCCAGAATATCATCCAAAGGAATGAGTTCACATTCATAGAGGTTTATAGCAGCTAATTTCAAGTCACGGCTGATTCTATGGTATGGCATGGCAGCTGAGGTTCAAAATTTGGCTAAGTCCGGCATTATTTTTGAAGCCAAACAAATCTTTATTTACTGACAAGATTTCTGCATATAGCTGTAAATATACATCGAATGGCACTAATTTCTTCCACTTTAGGCAAATTATGGTTCCCCCTAAGAAACCTATGGGCTATGGGTTATGGAGGGTGACTCATAATTCCCTGCAAACATACTTGGTAGGGCCAAAAATCTATGGATTACTGCAGATTATGGGCTATGAGAGTTATGGGTTATGGAGAGTTTTGATTGTAGTATGCACAGTGAGTGCATATAACAAACTTGGGCCTTCACTATCCCCAATGCTTCTCCTCAATCTCATGACATCATGAGCCAAGATCTAGGGCAGTAGTATACCTATACCATAAGGCTCTCATGTATTGAGGGCTTCTTTTTGTGATTAAGTACTGGTTACCAGCTGCTCTTTCTGCTTGGACAAGCCTTGCAACCAAAGTTGAAAGGCTAATCAGTGTCTAAACTTAACTTCAAGTTTGTCACATGCATTCACTCCAGAGGTAAGACCATCCTTTGACTCTCAAATAAGTTGGAACTAGTTGAAGTCTAACTGCCTCATGTCATGCATCATGGGGGGTCACAAACCAAACACTTTTAGTGTCTGTCACACATCTGTAGCATGACACCACCAAAATAGGTAGATGTCATATCATACAAAGCTGAAAGTCTCACAAGTGAACTGGGGTAAGTCTTAGTATTGCAAAAGCTGAGGTACTTTAAGACATGGAGCCCTTATATATGAAGTTCAGAAGATTAGGTAAGAAAGGTCAAACAAATGGTGAGCAGAGAATCCATAAGGAAAAATGCAAGACTGTAGAATAATGGAACAATAACAGTAACAGATTCCCTACATACACCCTCTAGACAAGTTGAAGGGATGGCTGAGGCTTGGCTCCAAGTTAGTAGATTATAGTAGAGTGATAAAAGTGTTGTTCATTGGAATATGCAAATTCAGAACAAAATTGAGTGAAAGTTGTCTTTTTAGAGTAGGAAGGCATTGAGGAATTTGTCACCAGTTAATTTGTCACTGGTAGAGGAGGGGTTAGTCTGTGTTGGCATGGTTGGATGGTCCTGCAACAGGGCCAGTTTGAGGACTGGTCAGCATATAAGGAGTGGGAGGCATGGGTGTCCCATCAGATGCCAAGATCATGGGGCTTCCAAAAGGATAAGGTACCTCTGCAAAAGGAGGGTTGCTAGGCTGGGGAGGAGGAGGATTGTTCAGTTTGGGAGAAGGAGGAATTGCAGCCTGTTGGATTTGTCCCACAAAGATTTTATCAAATCCTTTGTTGGCCTGCATATGGGTAGCATATCTTCCAAATCCATAAAATGCACCATTAGCTTGCTATGCCATGGCATGCTCACCCTCCCATCATTGACAGTAAGTGTTACATATATGGATATTGTCAAAGGGGCAATTCAAGGCAATCTGCATCAGGCACAGTTTATGCTGGTCAACATCACCATCTATCATAAGGATTTCCAGGGTAATGAACTTACTGTAACAGGTTTTGTTGAAGAATTTGGTGAAGATGGAACTGGGGATGACTCAGTGGGCTGGCATGACTTAGGTATGGGTACTGGGGTGGTATTTAGCAAAACATCATTTGTATTGTTCAGCAGAAATAACATTAAAGAATTGAGTAAACAGATGATAGCTGACAGGGGGGTTGCAAGGAAGCATGTCAGTTTTCAGAAAGAGCATAGAGAGCCACTTTAAAGGTGAAGAACAGTGAGGCCTGGTTGGATGTAAAAGAGCACTGGTGTCAAAGTTGCTGTCACAGGTGAGAAATATCATTTGAGTGACTTGGTCCTGATGAATCCAAGAGTGATGAGGTAGATGGTTAGAGTGATTCTTGAATTGGAAAGTGCTATGAGAGCCATGATAGATATGGCCATTGCAATACATTAGAGAATAGACAGCCAAGATGGAAAAAGAGTCAAGGGTGAGTGAGGATGAGTTAAAGAAGGAAGAGGAAGAGGAGTGAGGAGTATATGACATGAGGATGTTCTCTTTATAGTTCTTTTTCAATTGCAAATAGCCTATGAATGTTTGAGAGTCATCAAGTGGTGGCATCTCTGTCCCTTCCTGTAAATCAGCAATATCATCCACTTTTACTAATTCCAAATAAGGGTCCAACAATCTGAGTCCCTTGACCTAGCAATGAAAGAGCCAAGTTTTATTTCCTGCTTTCCAAATCACTTCAAACATAGCATGTTTTTCATGCCCTTGTGCATTAGTATGTGGTCAGCTACTCATTCCTCTGTTTCTTCATCAATGATCTGCTTGTCTAGCCATTCTGGGAATAATTGGTCATCATTAGGCTTATGGATGCATGAGAGGGAAGCATGGAATACATTGTGAGTGCCTCTTTAGTGCATGCTCATCAGGATATCAATCCAGTAAGAGTTGTTGCTAAAATCTTCCAAGATGGAATAGGGGCTCTCATATTTTGGAATTAGTTTGTGTGCTAGCTCTTTTGGATATGTCATGTTTTTGGTGAACAGATAGACTAAATCTCCTTTGCGAAATGAGAAGGCATTAAGTCTGCTTGACACAAGCAGCAAGAATGCTATCATGAGCTGCTATTATTGCCATGCAAAGTCTCTGTATAAAGATGCAAACCCCAGCATACTCTCCAGCTGATGCCTAATTCCAAATTAAAGATTGAAGTATATGTTTAGAGTCAAGAAAAAAGGAGAAATAATCAGTACTGTCAGATCTAGCAGAATTTATGATAAATTTAATGGCAGAGAGCTTGGCTACTCAATCTCTCTGGTTAGTGCTGATGCACTGTCATACCATTTGAGTTATTGTGCAATTGACATGTTTAGTAGTGCCATTTGATTCAGGGTAATATGCAGAGGATATTCAAAGTTGAGTTTCCATGAGCTGGTGAAGACAGGACCAGAATTAATGAGTGAAGTATGAGTCTCTGTCACTGACAATGGCCTGTGAAAGACTATGGTATTTGTAGACTTTCAAAAATACCAGTTCTGCTACCTATTGTGCAGTGTAGTTAATTCAGCTGGGTATTAGATGTACTATAGCAGTGAGATGATCAATTATGACAGTAAATGAGTTGTACAATGTGTTCTTATTCTTTGATTCAGGTAATGGTCTTACAGAGTCAATGCCAATTACCTCCCAAGGATAAGTTGAGACTTCAAGAGAGTTTAGCAATTCATATAGTCATTGGTTTAAGGGCTTACTTTGTCTACAAGTGGTGCAGGTATTGTAGAATGCCTGCTTATTGTTAATCAGTGTCTTTCACTAGACCAAGTTATGAAGGTGAAAAGTGTTTTATGTGGTCCTAAATATGCTAATAGCAAGTGTGCTTCTGAAATGACAATTTCATAAATGCTTTGTCTATTCATGATGATCAAAGGTATTCAAATCTGGTTACCCTGAGAGGTCTTTAAAAAAAAGTAATTTGTCTTTAATCTCAAAATTCTTGTATTGTTTATGGTTTTCAATAATCCTTTTAAACAGTGAATCTTTGTTATATCATTCTCAAAGGCTCCTATAAAGATCTATTGATTCATAACCATTCTAGAGGAGTTTATTGATTGTGACAGGGGGCAAGGATTTTAGCAATTCATTGAGTGTTTAGAACTTGGCTAATAGATTTTTATCACAAATGTGTTCTTTGGTAATATGATCCAACTGGGCATCTAATGGATGTGCTAATGTGTCATGCTCTGCTGTTATGGGTTTACATGCTGGCAGCTTGATGGTGAGTTTTTTACTTGTGGCTGAGAGGGTTGAAGCTTTATTTCTTTGAGGCTCACCCTCCTTTCATTCTTTCAGGACATGAAGGACAAAATTATATGCTACTTGGGCAGCAAATTCTTTTGTTGTTTCAGTTCTGCTAGTCTCAGCAGGTTTAACAACTTTTCTCCCTCTAATCTTCTTTTCTAGTGCTAATTTCAATGATGGCTCTATTCCATGTCCCTTCTTTTTATCAGTTACTGATGGTGTAATCTCATTCTCCAGCATGTCTTTTGCAGATGTACCTTCATCCTCCACATCAACAAGTACTGACATTGAAATTAAACATCCTTTGAGCAAGTTGTTGTCAATCACATTGTGGTATGTATATTCAGATCTTGCTCTCACAGTGCTAGGCTCCTCATTTGAATACAGCTGTAATAACATGTCAAAAAGTATATTTTCTGCCCTAGGAACATATACAATCTCAAAATTGAATTCTCCAATCTTTTTGAGCCAGTGAGCTTGCTTTTTGAGAGATTCTTTTGCTCAAGTAAGTGAATTAATCCTTTGTGATCTATAAACCACTTAAACTTTACTACTTGTAAAATATCTTGATGTCTTAACATAATTTTGATGCCTGCTAACATTTCTATTTTGTGGACAAATAGTTTTGTTGCACTGCATTTAGTTTAGCTGAAAAAAGGCTGCCACTATGGCAGTCTTCCAGTCTTGTCCCTGGCTGATAATCCTGGCTATCCTTGTAATGCATCCATCAGTGACCATGTTCACAGGTTCTATGTTGAGCTTATAATTGAGTGGTTGATAGTGATAGTTCCTACAGGTCAAAGCTAGTCTATTGATATCCTCAAAAGCTTTCTGATGAGTATAGGCTGGTTAACTTCTGGAGATGTTATTAGCGAGATATTCCATGGCTTCTAAAAATCTCTCAGCAGTTCTTGATTGATAGATACTTTCTATTTTATCAGAGAGTCAATTTTGTCAGGATTCATTCTAATGCCTTCATTATCAACAACTTGCTCTAGGATTTTCATCTCCTTATAGAGGAACTGCAATTTTCATTCACTAAGATAAAGCTTTCTCCTCTTTAAGATATCAATAATGATCTTAACATGTTTGACATGTTCTTTTAGTGTGTTAAAGTAGATAATCACATTATTCAAATGTATGTCCATGAATGTTCCAAGGTAAGATGCAAATAAAACATTTATCAATGCTTAATATGTTGCAGGCACAAATCTGGCATTCTTATTATGGTACAAGGTACATGTTCCAGTTTAATTTAAATCTGTTCATACACATCCTGATCATCAATTACAGATCTATACTTGGCATGTGCTGTCTTCCTGAGTATTTCATCAATGTTTGGCAGCAGCAAGGACTTCTTTACTATGTTTGCATTTTATGCACATAAGTCACTCACAATCCTTAACCAAAGAGATTTACTAAATTTCCCTAGTTTCTTCAGAATCATCATTAGTACAGCATTCTCACCAATGATTACTTCCCATTGACTAGTCTTGATGTATGTTGCATGTTTCTTATCCCACTGAGGTTTCAAAGCTTCCAGACATTGTGACAGTCTCCATAGATATATTTTAATTTCATCAATGAATAGTATTTTGTGGTTTATTGCCTTTAATGGTGGCAAGGAAGTTTCAGCTACTGATTTACACAGAGGTTTAGCATACTCTGTCAATTTTTTCTGAATCCAATCCAACTCTTTCTTATACAGAGATACTCTATGTGTTAAAAATCATGCCACATCCATTTCAACTTCTAGAAAGAGTAGATCAGCACTTTCTATAATAACATGGGAAGGGTCTGAAAGTCATCTTGTGTTAATAAATGTAGGGTATTTCTAGAATCAAATTGTATCTGTTTAGATTCATAATGTTGAAGTATTAATTCTCTAAGATTCATTGGTACTCTAGTTTCACTGTTGTTTCATAGTTGACCCAAGATCTGGATTCCTGTATTGCAAGTTGAACTGAGATGAGATCTATGAGTTCAGTTCTTTTTACCTTCAGTTGTTCTGCAACAGTAGTTGACATAAAGTTGCCTAGTGATCTGGAATTTATAAGTACACATGCGAGGTGCCTATTAATCTTAACAATAATTACTAAAGACTTTAAAATGTGGCATTGCTTGTTCTTTTATTGAGCATTATGCTACAGTAAGGCAGGGTATGTCTCTGCTTCTATTTGCTGTTCATTAAGTTCTAATTCTTGCAATGTATTATTCACTTTCTTTATATGAGTATTTTGTAGAGCTCTGACAGTGCAAGGTATGTTTTTCAATTCTTCATTAAATTGACTTAGTTGTAAGATTCATGGCTCATCATGTAGTAATTCCAAGTCTGTCTCAGGTTCATCCTGATCTCTTTTTGGAGAGTTAAAGGTCTGTTCCAGAAGCTGATAAGTCTTTTCCAGCCATTATCAAGTTTTACCATCATGTGTCATCAATGCTATTGTCTATTTTTTTAATCTTTTGTTACCATTGTCCATCACCAACACTATTATTTAATTTCCATTGTCTGTCACCAACATCCAACATCAGTGTCTATTGTCATCACCAGCACCAATGCCAACACCATCACTAAGCATTATACTTACTATTTCTTCACTTTTTTCTAGTACCATCCACTAGTGTCTTATCATCAGTATCTGTCACCATCACCTCGGCATCAAGCACCAAGCACCAGCATCAATTTTCATTGTCTATCTCCAGTCTATTCTGTTGTCTAGCATCATTGCCAGTGTTATCACCAGTGTCATCACTAAGCACCATTGTATTTGTCAATCTTAAAAACATTTCTTATTAAACTTTCAATATTTTTCCTTGCCCATTCAGCACCAATAATTGACCAATCACTGGTGCCAACAATTGCCATTGCTAGCATTATCATCTGTTGCATTCTCCATCAATTAATCTGATGCTTTGATCATTTTTCTTTGCATTGTTCCCTTCCAAACAACTGTTCTTAATGACAATTGTAGCATTTTGCTTGCTAACATAGTACCAAGAATAGATTTAACACTTCTAACATTTAACACCATCACTTTCCTTGGTGTTGTCACCATTGTTTAGCACCTGTCTGTCACCTTCATTAACATTAAGATCCATCATATTTTCTAAATTTTAAAAATCAACATTTTTTACTGACAATCCAATCATTTCTTTCTTTTTAATGCAGCGCTAACAAGAGAATAAACACTCTTAACACTTGATGCCAATGCTAGCCTCATCATCTATCACTAGTGCCATCAATAAAGCTGACAAATTGTGCATTTTTCTGTTTCTTTTTAATTCTATGCCAACTGACAATTTGACAGAGTTGACTGATTATGCACTCTGACCCTTATACTATGCAACAGAAAAGGTCTCTAAGAATAAGGCTAGGACTCTCCAAAACTATCTAGTCAGCTGTCAGTCTTTTTTTTTGAATGTTTTTGTTGATTTCTTGCTACAAGCATTTAGACTGATTTTGACACTATCATTGCATTGCATATATATGCAGAAATAACATCCCTCTATTGATTACTTTTTGATCTTTCATTGTGTATATGGTACTTTAAGCTTTAGCACTAGAGCAGCATTCCAGGACTGTACATCACCTACCAAGGTTGTGTAGCACTAGCTCTGTCAAGTTATGGCCACCTGTGATTCATGTGTGCATTGCTCAATGTACCATGTACCAATCTCATAATCTTCTTGAGCAATGTCAGCAATAAATATAATGAATTCAATGCTTTTTATTCAATCTTATAAAGACATTTTGAAATCACTAATGTTATATGCCACAAAGCATTGTCCCTTGTATTGTAAGCAGTTGAAGGGGTCTCTGGGATATGGTTGCATTGATTCTAGGAGATATTTTAGTTTATGGGCTGAGGCACTACTTAATATAAGTGGTTTCCTGCAACCCTTTTCCTCTTGCCAGAGCAATTTCAAAGTCATATCCCCCATCTGGCCAACTCAAATCTATTGGCAGACTCATAATCATTAGTTTGAAGATGTCTTCTCTATCATCAATGAGTATTGAAGCCAAGGCTACATTGATAAATGCACATCCTGAGTCAATAATCTGAATTGGTCTCTTAAAGCTATAGTTTAAGTTATCCTCCATGTCATATTCATTACTGGAGTTTGATATTGACTGTAGATCTGATAAGCTATTTGTTTTTGATGAGTCAAAGTCACTGGCTATACTTGAGAGGTAACAATGCTCTTTGGCATAGCATTTGCATTCCTTTATGGTTAGCTCTTCCTCATCCTCTGAATTTGAGATGAACTAATAGTCTAGTATGTCATTGTCTTTGTATTCTCAGTAACCCTCATCTAGACTAAAGATAGCTTCCAATTAATTACAAGAGCTTTCTTGAATGAATTCTGATTAATTCAGTCTCACAGATATTGCTTTGACTAGTAAACACTGAGTCATGCTTCTCAGGGCCTCTTCACATGTTTGATCAATTTCTTTTAAATCCATGCAAATGCTATTGGACTTTAGTCCAGGAAGCTGGCTTTTGGAAGATTTCATGGTCTCATTATGAGGGCAATTCCAAGTAAATTAGTCTATTTCTTGACAGCTGAAGCAGCAGTTCTCAGATTTGTATTCAGCAAGTTGTTTGTCACTCAGATTATTGTAACTTCCAGATTTCCTCTCCTTGTATTCAGAAGGTTCTACTTTGGGCTGAGAGAACTTCATGTCCTTTGGAGTGTTCTGATGGGAGGAATAGCTCAAAATACTGTTGGTATATTTTTTAAAGGATGCTTATGACTTATGGTGTTGCTTACTTCCTTCTACTTTGAGGCTGAGTCCTTCTTTCAAGGTGCAGTGTTGCTCTTGAGACTTAGGATGCTGGTGAGGCCTAGACCATTGTCCTGAATTGGCTTTAGAATCATCAAAGTCAACATTCTCAGCACATTCAAAAAATTTGGCTTGGAACATGATATCTCCCCATTTAGACACCTCAGGATCAAGTCTCATTTGGAAAAATCTCCATTTAATTAATGATTGAAATCTGTTGAAGAGTTTAATTACCTTCTCATGTTTACTGATGAATTCTACATAGATGAAGAGTTTTTCTAGTTGTGAGACATAGTCTCACACAGTGAGCATTTTTCCTTGCTCAAAATCTCAAAGTTTGTCATGCTAACAGTTGTGGAAGTCAGTCAGGAAGCACTTGTTGAAGAGTTCCTTGAAGAACTTCTTGAAATTCCATTTTTCTGGATATTTCAACACTTTTTATGAGTAAAAATTCCAAGCTTTTCTGGCAAGGAAAGTAGCAATTACAGTAATGTGGTGTTGGAACTCAACATATCCATCAATCAAATAGGTTGAGCATTAGTTCATAAGTTGCATGAACTTCTGGATATTTGACATGTCATTATATTTCTCCATTGAAATAAGTTTGACAATAGAGGAGAGTTTTTAGTGAAACTTCTTATGTTTCTTGGAACATTGAGAGTTATGATTCCTATGTTCTTTCTTTGTTTTCTTATCATACTTCTTACACTTGCAACAGTGTAATTTGCTCTGGTCTGACAAGCCATGATCAGAGCCATTACTAGATAAGGAGCTACTGGAGTCTGAGGAGTTATTACTATTATCTGTCAAACTTCCACTTGTCAAAGGCATCACCTAAATTGTTACTGAGTACACTGCTCTAATGATGAAGAATAGTCAGATGACAAGTAGTTCAAGCTAAATGAGCAGTTCTCATCATAATTATGCTCAATCTAAGTAGATAATTTGCCAAGAGCACTGCTCTTTGAAATCTGGTTAACAAGGCACAGCATGCCACCATCTGAGTTTTTCTTATTATTTTGTGCCTTCACCTTCGCAGTGGGATCAATGATGCCTATGATTTTATCACCAAGTTTGAGGGAGTACTTCTTTTTACACTTAAAGTTCTTCTTCTTGAAAACCCTTTTCTTCTTTAAGGGTCCTTCACTAATAGAACCTTCATTGCTTGCTTCCTAAGACAGATCAGTCATCACCTTCTGTTGTTTGAAGACATTGAGCATCTGTTCTTGGATTTTCAATGTCAAGTTTGTTACTTAATAGTTCACTAACATCACCTCAGTTGCCAGAGTTGAGTCCTTTCCCTTCATGCTCATAGCAGTCTTGCTCATTCTCACTGTCAGAGCCAGAGTTGTCTGTGTTGAGCAAGGTAACAGATATATTTGCATATTTATTGTCTACGTGAGCTTATTTCTCAGCTGTCATGTGCTGACTAGTCAATTTGACTGTACATGCTAGTTTGAAGTGGAGTGCTCCTAACTTCATGCTAGTCTTGAGGCATTCATTCTTCCTCACCTGTCAACAAAAAGGATCTCCTCTAAGTTCCTACAGGTACTCACTCTCATTGCTAAGCCTAGTGAGCTCAGATTCCAATGTCTGTAGTCTACCAGCAATTCCAAAGCCTTGACAGGCTAGGTATATTCCCTGCAGGGATTAGACCACAAGAGGCTCTAGCTCCTTAAGCATGGGCTAGCACCCACCAGAAGCCTCAATGTTAAGACTCCCAGTGTCCTCATATGTGCCTCAACTAAATTCATGCATGCTTGTTCCTAATCCCAGTGATGATCCAATGTTTGAGAT